>JAUCMU010000050.1:2569042-2587053 GCA_032275025.1 Enteromius treurensis | reverse complement strand
AGTCTTCTTCTCCGTTTATAGTCTATCTCTATGGCAGAATTACAGCGCCCCATACTGGTTTGGCATATATACTACATTATTTTCAGTGGTTTCGTGTTTACGCGATTTTTTTTTAGAACGAGGGAAAAAAAAGATTGGATAGGGAACGCACTGGCTTCGTGTGGACGGAGCCTTAGTTATAAAGTCAGAATTGCAAGATATAAAGTCACAATGAGAAAAAAAGTCAGAATTGCGAGATATGAAAATCAGCAGTTTTGACTTTATATCACCCAGTTCTGAGAAAAAGAGAATTGTGAATTAAAAATGTATTCTTAATTGCATTTGTTTTATTCAGTGGCAGAAACAGGCTTCCCTGCTTTAAATATTCTATCAGACCAGACAATTAATGTATTGTAATCACTTCCAGTGATCTTTCAGATTTTTAATCATGTTTATCATGCAAAATCAGATCCGATTTTTTTAAAGAATTTCCTCTTTATTATAGTGAATTATAGTGTTGAAGCATAGACTGGAGAGATACAACTTAAATTATTTTTAATAACATCTGATATTTGAAAAAAGAAGAAAACAATAAAAAACATTAATATTCTAAAATATTACCGCCATTTGAACTGTTTTTATTTTTATTGTAATATATTATAAAATGTAATTTATCTGCATCATTACTCCAGCCTTTAAATCTTTATTAATGTCTTAATGGTCACCTTTCATCAATTGAATGCATCCTTGCTCATTAAAAGTATAGATTCTTTAACCAAAAGAGAAACCAACAAACTCTAAACTTTGAATGAATAAAATTTAATAATTTTTAAATTAAGGTTTTTTAAAGTTAGCAGCAGCTATATATTATTAAAGTCATAGTAATACACATATGAGAGACACAAATTAGGATCTGTTTTGTAGAAAGCAACTGAATCAAGGTGTGTGAAGGTACACACCTTCTGTGGGCATGGTCATAGGTTCATGGGTGGGAACCACATACTTTTAAAAAGTTTCATTGTGAGTTACATAATGATGACAGATGTTTCAGTGTATCTTTGAGCCGCTGAAGGGCTTCACCCTGCACACAGTTCATTTGTTTTGGCAGTTTTGTCTTTAAAGAGCAAGGAATCAGATTTCTATTACCTGACCGGCAGATGTTCCTGGATTTTAGCGATGAGGCCCATGGAAGGGTCAGAGCGAGTGTACATGGTGGCCAAGATCGCGATGACAACAAACAGCCATGAGGAAGGGCTGGCGGGATACACACCAGTGATCACGTTGTTCTGTGCAACAGAAAGAATAAATAAACAAGATTTAAAACATGAGGAAAGACTGCCAGAATAACCAAAAGACACATTACAGACTCCATCTGGGGTACGTGTGTCAATAAACAATCAATCATAAAAGGGCAACAAAAATATCAAATTAAGCTATTGTGCTTTTGTAATAGACTATATTAAAATAGACATTTTATAATTAATTGGAAAATGAATAATCAACATTTGACACTATTACATGCAAAAAAACACAGATAAAATGGACAGATTTAGTAGAGGATTAAATCAAATCCAAATTAGCATTTTGCTTTTGTAATAAAGGTTTTATTTTGTAAAATAAATATGTTTGTTTTTTAGGATCAAAACACACACAAAACGGATTTAAATTAATAAATGCTGTTTTATAAATTAACATTTAAATAAACATTTCAAAGTAACTAAATGTGTATTAATCATCATATTGTAGCTGTGGCTGGATCTGGGATCATTTCAGTTGTATTGCTGTCTATGGAGGGTCCAATTTCTTCAAAAACATCTTAAATTGTGTTCTGAAGATAAATAAAGGTCTTGGAACGACAAGAGGGGGAGCAATTAACGACAAGATTTTCATTTTGGGGTGAACTAACCTTATTAATACACGGCACACAACGCTTCACGTTACGTTTTAAAGCTGTTTAGTTTACCTTCAGCCGTGTGACGCGTTTCTTCCAGGAGCGGAGGCCTGACAGATAGACCTGTCTCAGGGCCTGATGGGACAGCTGCAGGTCGATCCCTTCTGGAGTGATAGTGAACTGAAACGCCACAGCCTGATGGGCTTCTGCCATTTCTAAAGAGAGTGTGAGACAAAGAAAGAGGCTTTTAAAAACAGCAGCTCAAATTTCACTGCAGCAACGGTACAGTACTTCGTGCAGGATCGCAGCCATCGACGTCCATCGCTTTATCTCACTTACACTTACTTGAACACCATCCAGCATCCATTATGAATCAACAAGTTGAGTTATGATCCATTAAGACGTTTCTGTTAAGGGCTCATTTTATGCCTATAAAAAACGATCAACGGCTACAAGAGAGTGAGCCTGGGTAAACGTAAGGGAACCTTCTCCAATACTCTGATTGCTTCTGCCTTTATACAGCCTTTTCATGCTTTCGTTTCTCATTCAAACAGACTAGACACTTTATGTACAAATAAAACATAAATAAAATCACTCCCACATCTACATCCAGACAAGTTGTATCTATGGCAACAGTGTTGTTATGGCAACCAGGAGCAAAGGGCTCCCTCATGACTACCAGTCTTCTCACCCAAAACACAGTTACAGTATTCATCAAGATTAATCTGTATATATGTTAGGACTGCAACAACTAATCGATAAAATCGATAATTAATGAAATTCGTTGTCAACGAATGCCGTTATCGATTAGTTGGGCTGCTCACGTTACTGAGGAGCGCGACCATAAGACGCACACCGATACGCAGCCGCTCGCACCATGGAGGTTACAGAAGCAGGAAAAAGCGTGCGCCCCAAGTCCTCCAAAGTATGGGAACATTTGACTTTAAATGCCTCGAAGAAGACGGTAACATGCGTTCTATGCAAGGCCGAGCTGTCATGGCTTGGGAGCACCACAGTCATGCATGAGCATCTAAAAATAAAACATTTTGGTGTTACGGATGGAGAAACATCAGCAGGGTGAGTCAAAACTGTATCTCTTCATCGTGTAAAAGGTGTACAGTTTAAGTGTTTTTGTTTATAAACTGTTTGCTAACTTTGGGACAGTCGCGCTAGATCACTTGCTCCTCGCTAGCATCACATTGTGCAATCACCTCATGAGCAATAGTGATTAGTTCAATGGCGCTACTTTAGATAAGTTTAAATCACACGGTGTTATTAACTGTAGAATATTACATTTAGTGATTGCTGTGGATTTCAGCGAATGCAAATAACAGTACATTTGTGGCATTCCTAAAGTTTTTCTTATAGTCCACTACTTCTGTTTTCATATGTAATTTAGTGTGGTTGTACTTATGCATATATAACTTTATTATACAAAATTACATTATCTTAACTGAACATGCCAGTGTATTTTTTTTTTAAACAAACACACACACACACACACACACACACAATAACAAATGTATATATACACACAGACACTGTCAACTTGCAATCTGCAATTATTGGTAAAAACAAAACAAATGTTGATTTACATAAAATGCTGTACTTTGCATATGTAAATGCTGTTATTTTTTTTTTCAGAAAGAGACAACGTAGCATGACTGATTTCATTCAAAACAGAAATCCCCCACCTCTAGTTTCAAACTGTAATTAGTTTTTATTCCTTATTTTATTATTTATATTTATTTCAACACATTCTGCTGCTTAATATTATTTATAATGTGAATATAATAAGAGTACATTTGTGCAATTGTTTTGCTTTTTTTTATTTATATTTTGGATATTTAGAGAAGTTTTACTGTTCAAAAACAAACTTTGTCTTTCATTTAATGTTAAAAATGTCAAAATTAAAGATCATTAAACCTTATATTTGTCTTTTGCATTTTTTTAAAGTTTACTTTTTATACTTAAATAATACACTGATTTATGGTTTTATATAGTTATAAGAAAAACATCAAAATTAAAGAAGCATTTCGTATTTCCAGATCCGATTAATCGAAAAAATAAACACCCAACTAATCGATTATCAAAATAATCGTTAGTTAGTATGTGTATATATATATATATATATATATATATACACACATATACACAGTGATGCACACAAGTTTGGTTAAAGAAGCTTTACATTGTCAAAGAATTATTTAAATAATGTACACTGTATTTACTCAAGCAAATAAAAAAATCATATAAACAAATGAAAAATAGCATTGATAAAACTAAATAAAAAATATTGAAAACAAAAAAACGAATCAAACTAAATGCCTAGATGAAAACAGAAAACATAGGCATAATAAAACTTCTACATTTGAATAATATTTGAACACTAAAAACAACACTAAACATACGCATGTTGGGATAAAACAAGTCATATTTTACAATATATTGATTTAATTAAATGTTATTTTTTTGTCATGAACACCAAAACATCTTTTAAGAGTTATACCATAAGTGACATGCTTTCATTAAAAACTGATAAATCAGATATTACTTTAATATAAAAATGATTTATTTTAATTAACAACTGATTCTTAGTCACTTATGTGTGTGTGTATAGCCTACATTTTACATTTAATATGTAAATACATATACTCCACTTTACAGAAAAAAATAATTAATGATTAGTTCAAGTTCAAAGCACAATTTGGGGTATGCAATTACTCAATCCCACGTCATCCCATGGGACACCGCTTTCTGGGACTATATTACACTGCACGAAACATGCAAATGAGGCACTTGCGCAAGCAACCGGAAGAGGGCGCCGCACAGAGATGAATCGAATGAACTTTAACCTAATTTAAAAAAACACGGCTTAATTTAATTCACATAGGTGGCATTAAATCGATGGAATATGGTCATTTGGAATAATAAAGCAAAATACCACTCAAACAATCAAAGCTAAAAAAAAATAGTAATAACGTTACATATAAAACAGGTGCTAGACTTTAGCAAGGGTTTTATCGATTAAACGACAATCTCACCCTCCTACAAAGAAACCGAGCTTTACATAAAAGAGTATATTGCGTAACAGAAGGGTTATTCATTAATCAGCTATATTGATCTAAATAATACTTGCGGGCGTAACACACACAGACCCAGAAAAGACAACACAGTCAAGTCCAGTGTCGTTAAACAGAGATGGAGACGTAATTTACGGATGATCAAGGCCAATGGGGGATATTGCTGAACCACAGTAGATATAAAAAACGTAAACAACCCACACATCTCCATCATCCATCGTCTCCAGCACACCGCCTCAGATTAGCATTACAGTGTCAAAGCATCATCCCTACCTGAGGTTTACTGATGTTACTGATGACGGGAACAAAGTGACGGGCTCCTCTCCTCCCTTCTGCTTTTGAGGAACAAAAACATAAAATAAATATCACTAATAAGCGCCTAATAATCCCAATAAAGATGCTGATGGCTCTCTGGTACGACGCGTAACTGGAAGTACCTTTGATACAAACTGCGAAAGAATGTAACAGAGACAGCAAAGGGGGTAGGAAACAAGCGGCTCGGAAGTGAGCTGTGATTGGTTAGGAGCTGCTGACGTTGACGTAGAACAGCTTGACGAGGGAGCTGGCAAATAAGCGGCTAGAAAGCGTTGGAGGCTTCGCTGTGATTGGACGCCACGGCTGTCAATCAAGGATTACGGCCATGGTTTGGGTGTGGAGTGGGTAGAATAAAACGCAAATGTTTTGGTGAGAAGCGGAGGTAAATGTTCGTGCAAAACCAATTCCTCTATGTCATGTCATATATAACCTCTACTTTCATTACGTGGTTAATTTGGTTCATATGCTGTCTTTTTTGCATTCATTTTTATGCTTATGTTTTATTTTTGTTTTTTAATTGACTTCTTTTGCACTTCTGCTTTGCATGTGAGTCTTTACTTTTGGATTTTACTTTATTTTATATACATACAAATGTGGATAAGTTAAATAAGGACGTCTGAGATGATCCAAAACCGAAACTTTTAAATATCTAGTTGAATTAAATGTGCCATGGTCAGGGAAAGTTGTAAAACAAAATGTTACTTGTTACACATATATTTTAATTTAATGACTCTTAATAAAAAGAAACGTACAACAATATTTTTTAGGTCAAGTTCAATGTCATTTTTATTTATATAGCACCTTTTAACAACATTAATGCTGATCAAAGGTGCTCGATAGAAACCCAATACAATGATATAAAAAAATAAAAAGCATAAAGATTACATCAACAACTTGACCCATAAAACTGATTAAGAATTAGGCTTTAACTCACTATGACCAACATATCCACTATAAATAGGCCTAAGAAAATAGATGTTTTTAATGATGATTTAATAAATATAAAGCTTTAAGAAATATTTTAGCATGTGTAAAGGTAAAAAAATGTTACACATATAAAAAATATAAATAACCTATTTATATTTAAATATTTATATTAAAATTAATGTATTGATTGCTTTTGTACACATACATCCGTTTAAATCATATAAACTACTATATAAATCTATATATTTTAATGTATTTCTGAATAAAAGATCTGGACAAAAGAAAATAAGTCACATTTTATAATGTTATACAAGTAAAGTAACTTTTACTGCAGACATTAGCACAGATTGGTTGTGTTTCACTTAATCCTCCTTAAGATTTATTTTCTTGTGTAGAAGTAGGAAAATACCAACCAGCCCCTGGACCCCCATGCATGCATTCTTGTCTTACATAAGCTGTACATCTGACCTATTTCACAGCAGGAATTACCTGCGGGACAGCATGGAACAGGTTCTACCACACTATTGGAGTCACCTTTCCCACAATTATTGAAGTCAAGATGTTCTTAATGTGGACTGTTATATGGAACTGGACTTAATTTCATTTGATCAAGTCAGAGCAGAATAATCACTGATATAGCGCCCTCTAGGAATTTGCAGTAAATTGTTTGCAGTCTTCCACAAAAAGCTCTTTACAGTGTAGAGCATTTCCGTCCAGCGCAGTTCAAACACACACACTGTTGTTCTGAAGAAAGGGTTCAGTGTTGTTTAGTTTATTCTGATAAACTGCACCGAAGAAATTTTAAAATATCCAAGATCATCAATGAAGACCAGATTTAGAGAATGTTTGTGCCGATGGATGCTCTGTAGTGAATAGGTGCTTTGGTGATTTGATGCTGAATTTCTCCAAATCTGTTTTGATGAAGAAACTTAACTCATTTTAGATGGCCCGAGCTTGAGGAAGTTTTTATAAAATTATTACATTTCAGCTAAATTATTCCTTTTTGAATACCTACGACGGCGTTTTAGTGCCACCTTAAAAATGTAAAATCTGAAACTACGAGATTAAAGTCGTAATATTTCGAAAATAAAGTCGAATACTCGTAGTATTTCTACTTTATTCTCGTAGTTTTAGATTGATTTATTTTAAGGTGGCACTAAACGCCGTGGAGAAAAGGATTTCGGATTTTTACTCAAACCCATGTAGTTACTGAGAAAAAATCCAACGTAAAGTCTTATCTATACATAATCAGAACAGATTCCCAAAACAGATACGATTGATTGCTGCAGGTTTAATAAACGTCCGCGCGAGGGCGCTGTTTTTCGTCTTCCTTTGACGATGAGAGGCGGCAGCAGCGCAGCATCCCGCATCACACTGAAGGATGCTGGCAACCATGTCTGAAAAAACACACACACATCCACAAATGGCTGACGAGGTGGAAACAGCGATGTAGCTTTCAAGATGCCATCCTTTTTTGTCTCTCGTTTTCTCTTCTTTATATTTTTGTGCGGTTTTAAAGGGACAGCTGGCAAATCGATCCCTGGAAGGGAAGCTCTCGGTGAGTAGAGAATAAAGGGACGCATAGCGGGTCTGGATGAGGGAGTGGTGGGCTATTTTATGCCCAAAACATCGAGCAAACGAGACAAACGCTACTGCAAAAAAAAAAAAAAAAAAAAACGTATTATTTGTACGCATCGATCTGTGATTGCTTCATGAAAATTCTGAAGCGCAGATTTAGACGAATTTTTAGACAGGAAACAATAAGTGCATACTATTGAATATCGCCCTTTACAAATTCATTCGCAGTTTAGCATACTCAAGCTATTTGGCTGCAATATAGTCTATTAAACAGCTATTTGTGTGTCTTTCAATTATGCAAATCTGAGAGGCCCACTGACAGCTCAATATGTGTATGCTTATGTATTCCTTTAGCTACCTACTATATTATTGCATGCCATTGTTTCAGAGTGCGCTGTGAATGCTATATGAGGGCTAACTCAAATTCTTTTTATGAGAACCATCTGGTTGTCTGTCTTTCTACATGAATTTGGTCTTTCAGCTGTTCACATTTTTAGGTTAGAATCTTATTATTGACTTATTATTTTTGAATCCAAATGTGAAGATGTTCTTGCCATGCATCTGCTCATATGAGCTTGTTTTGTCCCCCTCAGAGGTGCAGGTGAGGGTCCAGGTGTTTGACAGCGGAGATCTTTCACCCCTGGCCAATGCTGCTATTGCTGTTCACGGTAACCAGACCCTGCTGGCACAAAGCAAAGCAGGCAATGATGGCGTGCAGGTCGTCAGCTTCCTGTACCGCACGGGAACCTGGGTAATCATTACAGCATCTCAGAGAGATTACCTCACCAGCTCAGTGCCATGGCATGCCAGCCGTTTACCCTGTGAGTAAACACTGACATGAACTGTATTAACCGTGTGTATCACATACTGTAAATCACAGCTTGAATATGATTTGACCTTTGAATGCCTTTATTGTCATTGCATTTCTCTGCATACAACAAAATCAGGTGTTATAAAAACAAACATACAACCTCAGATTATAAATTTTTTAAAAAACTATAAGACTTACAGTACAATTAAATACAAGTGACTTGGTCAAGATATTTAGAGTCTGAGCTTATGCATCTCAGTTTTTTGTGTGAAAAATGCGTTATTTGTGGATCATTTTGGCAATGTTCACTCCAAGCTAAGATCAATGAGGCTTATGAATAATCAGTTCAAAAAAAGAAATGCAAAGGCTGTGTTAATTGAAAAGAGTAGATAAAAAAGACTGATGATAATATAGCTTAATAAAAATTTTTAAAAGTAATTATTTGCGGGCCAGTAATTTTTGTCAGGAAACACCAACTGTAAAAAGGTTGGGGGAAGAAAAAATAAACCACAAAAAAAGTACAGAATTATGCAATTTTTGGTGGCAAGTTATCATATCATGTGAGAAAAGACAGTACGTTTTTGTCCAATGTGACAACTTTAACTAGCATTCGAGGAAAACGAATATCGTCTCTGGGTCAAAATGAACACAATAAGAGGGTTAAATAATAGAAAAAAAGAAGATGCAGTCTCAGACTTTTTGGACCACACTTTCACATCTACCACTTAATGATGTTTATAATTACATACATGAACATGGTGTTCACTATGGTGTAACAAGCTTTTTTAACCCATGTCTATTTCTCTCTGTTAGTATATGCCTCTGTCAGTCTTTACCTGATGGCCCAGAAGCCCGGCACACTGATCCTATATGATGATGTCATCCAGGTGTTTCATGGCTCCCCAAGTAAGAAAACACCAGTTACCTTTAAAATAACTTTATATGCATTCACAAAAATGAACATGATTATCCCAACATTCCTATCAGAAAATGCAAGATTATTGCTGTTTATTGTGGGTTTACAAAAAAAGTGACAAAGTTAGTATATGCATGCGCATAACAATGTTTTTTCCTTCTTACCCATTGAAGCTTTCACGCTTATGTCAGCCTGACACTTCGTTTTTTTGCAGCTGTCACCATAGCAACAGCAGAAATATTCTATTTCCATAACGGAATCCTTTGGCATTTGAATCTGCTATCTAATTGCTTTAATTCCACTGTAATGATAGGGCGTTTATTGCAGTGTAAAGGCATCTACTGTAGGGTTATCAGTGACGCTCCTTAGAGAGACTTGCATTTCAGAAAATAATAAAACAAAAGAAGTGAATTGCCTAAGTGGCAACCCAGCTATATAGCACAATCATTACATTGCATTTAGTCATTTTGCAGACACTTTTATTCAAAGCAAAGATGTCCTACACACACACATTGGAAGCTGGTATACATATTTCTTCTCAAGAATACACTATTTAGGTTGCCAGGCTTAATAATTCAGTCTATTAAGCAATCAGAATTATGTTAGTTGGGTCTTCCAAGGGTCCAAATAATTTGAAATACATGAAAGTCCCTTTTTTTCAAGAAACACATTTAAACACATTGAATTGAATTGTATTATGCAGCATATAAGTTAACTTTTCTAAATATATACATAAAGAGTTCAGGTGCATGTACATCTGACATATTTCTTTAAAATGAGCAATTCCTTTTGGCTACTTTGTATAGGTCTCTATGTACAGTAAGTATTGTTCCTCCACTGTGGCTTGAGACTGGGATTTAGCACATTTGAAGTGGAGGTACTTGATGAACATATGCTATGTTTGAAGTATCGTTATCTAGTTTTTGACCAACGTTTCTTGCCAGTCATTACATTTAATTTCTGTTTTAACCTTCAGGTGGGCGGAGCCAGCCATGGCTGCAGGTTCCAAGGCGGAGCCTACAGTTTAACTCCTCCTACACAGAACTTACCACAGTTTTAACAACAGCCAGAGAGCAGAATGAAATTAACTCATTCCCTTACCCACTCGCTCTGGAACCAAACAACACAGGTACAAAGAATAGTCTTTCTATATAAAGAGATTTAAATATTTGAAGCATAATAAATGTATAAAAATATATAAGAGAGACCTGCTATATGAAATATAGCTGTAGATAATACAGTGTTTTTTTACTTTGTAAGGAGGAGAGAATGGGTGGACAGACCTAACAACAATAGCAGCGGTCAGCGCGCAACTGTTTGACCGTGAGGGTCGAGCGGTTGAGGTCAGTGAGCCTGTTCACATCTCCGTGCCACTGCCTTCTGATACCCACATAAGATCTGCCACCAGCATACCAGTATGGATGTACGACATCAAGACAGGTACGCACAACCACGCTTTAGGCACCAAAATGGAGTGTGTGTAAATGTGAAAAGTATAGTGCCATCTGCGATGATTTAAGCACCATAAACATCCTGCATAAGCCCAGTCAATGCTAGCTCCTCTTTTGGGGAATAATGCAAGGCATTTGTTCGCTAGGATTATGGGTACGAAACGGAACAGGATTTATCACTCGAGAAGGATCACAGTTTACGTGGGACTTCACTGCCTCCCAGCTTGGCTACTGGATTGCAGCCTTCCGTTCTTCAGCAGGTAACATTCTTAAATGCAATTGCACCTGTACATGCCACAAAATAAACACTTAAACACAACAATATTCAGGACAATGCTAATCATGCTTTGTATTTGAATGCTAGGCTCGGGTTTGTCTCACCCAGGCCTGAGGGACATCACTGCCTACCACACCTTCTTCCTCCTGTCCATCTTGGGATCTCTCGCTTTGCTTGTTCTAGTCTTGCTCTGTGTCCTACTCTATTATTGCAGGTGTGTACTAGTTTGTCTGAATTATGTGTAATTAAGAGCAACGTGGGCTCATTGGAAAGACATGCCTCTGTTTTGATTGGTGCCACTCATTGAGCAAAGTTGTTCAAGGTGTGCAAAAAGAAACATAATTCCTTTTTGAAGAACTGTCAGCACTGGCATGTTTTCCCTCTGAGGCTGGGTTGATTGTAAGGTATACTTCACAAGATTACAGCAAATGACTGAGAGTGCTCGTTTTCCAGACGAAGATGTCTGAAGCCCCGAAGGCAGCAGAAACAGGTTCAAGCTCCATCTGGTCTGAACGGATCTAAGCGGGACCAAGGCACCTCCATGTCCCATTTGAACCTCATATGTGGCGGCCATGCTGAATCCGCCGCCTCCAATGGCAACTTGGACGCCAACAAACCCGAGGGATCCCCATCCCATGCCTTCAAAAGTGCTCGGGATGAGTTTACCAGGCACATTCCTGCCCATAAACTTCGGCATTCCTCTAAAACCAAGCAGTCTAAAGGAGCCCAAAAGAATGCAGAGAGTTTCCCCATGAAGGTACATCGATCCACGGATACAAGCAATCTGGATAGCAAGCTTCTACATGATGACTACGGACGCAACTACAGTCCAGATGACAAAGATCACGACTACCGTCGGAGGCACGTTGTGAATGATAACCGAGGCTACACGTCCGACCCGCCTTCTCCACCAATTGTCGACAAGCCACCAGAGTATTCGCAGGTTTTGCAAGGGCCGGATCACCTCGCTCGCCCAACGTCACTCAACACACAGCCAGGTCAGATTATATTCTGCAGCTCGCTGGATCAGATGAAGGAGAACATGTACCGTTCCATGGTGCCAACTCTTGTGATCCCGGCCCACTACATGAGGCTTTCGTCCGAGTTCGGTGCCACCGATCAGGGTAAAGATGGGGCAAACCAAGCAGACAGAGATGGACAGAGTTCGCAAGGTGCCATCAGTGGGATTCAAGGCCAAAACCACCAAAACCAAACCCCCGGTTCAGAAGCCCAGCAAGGTGATTCTCCCGCAGGCTCTGATGAAAGCGTTTGGCCCTCCGGTGGACCGCCGGCCCCAGTTCACATCCCTGTTTTGTTCAATGACTCCACCATCTCCCAGATGAACGGAGAGCTGCAAGCTCTTACAGAGAAGAAGCTTCTGGAGCTGGGGGTGAAGCAACACCCTCGCGCCTGGTTTATATCTCTCGACGGACGTGCCAACGCTCACGTGCGACACTCGTACATAGACGTAGGTGCCGATCTCAGCCATAGTGGGACACATAGTGGCAACCACAGCGCCCAAAGCACTTTGAGCGCCCCTGCCGGGAGTAGTAAGGACCGAAACAGAGACACGAGTCTCCAAGACCCCCAACATGAGCGCAAGTCTGCATCCAATCGCAAGAACAAAGAGGAACACCATGGAAGTGGGCGTAAGGGCTATGGAGGTACAAGTGGCGGGAAACACTTCTCCAAACCAACCTACCATGACCCTCTGGACCTAAGTGGAGGAGTAAGCCGTATGGGAGCCAGTTCGCCATTGGAAAACCCATTGACCCCTCTTTTGGATGATGGTCCTGAGGAACCAAGGGGGTCTTCGATGCCGAGAAGGGGTCGAAGCCGGGGGAACAGCTCGCGGAGTAGCAACAGCGAAACACAGCGTGACTCCATCACCAGCCCAGAAGACGACAACGACCTGGATGACAAGGATGAGAACAAGAAGAGTCCCTGGCAGCGCATTGAGGAGCGCCCCCTAATGGTGTTTCACCCCAAGAAGTAGAGTGAGAAATCAATCCCAGCAGCTGCCTTGAACAATTGGACTAACTAGAGATGTGTTCAAATTGATAACGCCTCTAAAAATTTTACAAACGTCACCCGATGATATTTTCACGGAATGACTATGTGCGTTATAATTTGATAGACGTTTCCAAAATGTTGTGCCATTGGCTTTCTGTGACAACATCCTTTCTCTGATCAATTTGAATGCATCTCAGGGGTCAAAGAACACAAATTTGGTGGCATCATACCATCTCAGTGTTTTGCACACGAAGAATCACATTAAATTCAAGACTAGTTAATAGTAAAAAGAATGCCATTGCAGATGGAGGAACACAAGATACCAAACAACAGGGCGAGTGCATTAAAATAAAGCACAACACAACATGCTGGTCTACAACAGGATGACTGTATCTTACAGTCCACAAAGACTTTATCTTACAGTCCCTCTATTTCCATACCAATCAGACTCTTGCAAACGATTGCATCCACTAGTACCCGAGTACCTTTCTCTCTCAATGGCTTGGTGAAAGACTTTTTTCAGTGGATGGCTTTCGCTAAAGCTCGAGTCTTCAATATGTTGGATCAAGAACTTGATGTTTTCCAAAACTTCATGTAAAGACCAATTTTCTTATGTTCTGATGCAGTATATTCCTTGGTATCTCTTCCCAACTTGCCGTTCTTCTACCTTCGATACTCCTTATTTTGATGTCAGTTCCTTATTCGATCTTTCATACTATTTTATATGTTTTGTGCATTGCTAATCTGAAATTTACAGTTCAGGTTTCAGACATTCCAGATTTTTTACTGTTAGTCCTTAAGTAGACTAATTAAAATAACAAGGCTTAAAGTACACATTTATGTGTGATGTGATGTTATAGCAATTTCTGAGTCATTATTACACAATGCATTTTCGATTAATTGTATTATATGTTATGCCATACCACATTTTCCACACCGATGCTGTTCTTGAATCTAGTCTTTGAAAATGTGATTTGTATAGGAAAAGCTGATTCTGAATCAAACCCCAATTTCACTGAATGAAAAAGCATCAACTGTGAATCAGTAGATATGAATGTACGTTCCCCAAAAAGAGCATTTTCAGTCCAGCTTTTAATTGGTTTAAAAGAGAGCTATTAGCATTTTGTGTATATGTATATATGCCTATATGTGCATGAGATAACTAGTATAGGACAACAGATTTTTTTATGCCTACAAATTAAAATAGACACTATCAAAGCATGAAGGTGGATAATAGATGCATCTGATACCGATGCCTGATGGAAAGAAATTTGCCAAAATTTCAAATGAAATATTATATGCCAGTTTACAGGCCAGTCCGCGGCCAATGTATTTCTACCCCAACTGTTAATATTCACATTGCCTTGACTGTGACAAAATCTAAAAAAGCCATGGAAAGCTATTAATTCACGACACTTCTTAACCGTTACTATGTACAATTTCTAAAAGTATTATTTTCCCAATGTTTACCATGATTACAGCAAGCACAAGACATGTATTTTTTAAAGCAACGTTTTATGAATAATTAAGACAGGGTACCATAAGGAGCGTGAAGGCTGAGACACTCAAGAGCTATTTGACGGCTATCAAACATAATACAAAGAGACTTTAACGAAAATAGCTCTGCTCATGCTGATCAGGTGCCAATCACATGTAGAGCAGTGATTAACGCTGTCTCTTGTGATGATTGTCTACTTGCCACAAATTACATCACTGTTGCAACATGTCTCATATGTGTGTCATTTGTTTTGCAACCCGTCATAACTTCCTTATAATAACTGAAATTAATATAAGTGGAGCTGAGATTAAGTACTGGATTATCTCATACAAAGTGATTAAGAGCGAGACTTAACATCTAGTGTAAGCTGTAGTAGTGGGATTTTTAAGAGGATTTTAGTATGTTTTATATCATATACTAGGTGCTGAAACCCTTAAACCATACATACTGACCCAGATTTTCACTGATTTTAGATTTGCACACTCTTTTTAGCACAAAAAGCTACTACTTTAACTCAAACCTACTAGAACCGAAATCAAAGCCATTCTCTTCCTCTATCTGTTTATGTTTTGTTCACAGCCTGTGGGTAATTTACACAGGAAATCTCGATATGCCTTTGTCGATGTACATTTATCTCGTAGTGTGGTGCTCTAAAACACATTTCCCTCTGTACTGTGTATATATTTCTCTCTGATTGAATATGAATATGACTCTGATGATATTATGATGTGGTCTCAATTGTGCACAACAGCTTTGCTTAATTGTTCTAAAATCATGTCAGATGGAACTTTTGCAATTTTATAATTTGTTCCTAATATCCTAGAAAAATCACATGTGAAATGGACTGTTTCACTTCTGACGTGTCCGAAGGTCATGTGCTGTACAATAAAGAAATTCCATTTCTTGTGGGGTTTTTCCATAATTTCTGTTGTTTTTAAAAACTAAACTTTTCACACATGCATAAATACGATTAATTTAGATCGTTTAGGTATTTTTAAAAGTAGTACTGGTTGAATATAAAAACAAAAGCCAAAGAACATTACAAAAACTGCATTGATGCAACAAGGAAAAACATTATAGGCCTATTTAAAACTTATTAAAGTCACTTTGATGACATCTGATGTATATATACTACTTTATATATATTTGATTGATATATATTACCTACTCATATTGCATGCTTTTTCTGGCATGATCTTTGTAGATGTTTGATCCTTTCATTCAAGGGACAATTTTTAGATTTATTATCAGACACCATGTCTAAAAATGACTTAGGACCTCTGGCTTACACTCAAAAAAGTATAAAAAGGTACAAAAGTTGTCACCGGAGTGGTACCTTTTCACCCCTAAAGGGTGCATATTATTACCTTATAGGTACATATTAATGCCTTTGTATGGCTTCTAGCTCTAGCGAATGAAACACAGTTAAACTTGTTTATAATAGTCCTTATACTCACAAGAAAACTAGCCGCAGTGTGTTCGAACAAGATTAACTGGTAGATCTAGTTCTAGGTTGACCACCTTTGTTCCATCACCTTGGATGATGTGTGGCCTGGAGGTTAAGAACTTTATTTGTTTAAAAAGAAGAATTGATTAATTGTCTAGAAGCACAGAGAAATTGCATTAAAAAAACGACACATTGTGTTAAAAAAAAAATCATTATCTGAATATCAAAATAGTGCAAGGTATTTTAACATAGCCTAGCATGTATTTGTAACATGTCATAGCACGAATACCAAAGATAGCGTTAAATCAGTTTGTTGGATCAGGCATGTGTTTAGCGCTAACCTGATTTTACCAAGTGCAACATGTCCTTGAGTCAACATCTTTGTTGACTCTGGGACAACATTGGGATTAACCAATCAGATTTGAAGTTTAGACTTACAATCAGTGTCAGTCATCTATAATTCAATCTGATTTTAGGCATTGCACATGGGTAAGGTTAGGTTCGGTTTAGGTGTAGACATAAGGTCAAGGCTATATTTTTTCATTAAAATGTTGTTCCAGGGTGCTATAGGGACACATCGAACTTGGCGAAGTCAGGACGTGCAGTGTTAAGCAATCATTAGAAATGGGAGGAAATGTACATTTTACTTAAAAAAAAAAAAAAGTAATAATAGACACATAAATATAGATTTTACGTTTAAAAACAGGTTTGCCGTTGCGCTCCAGGCCGCGTGGCGGCGCTGTTTAGACTCGGTGACAGGGAAGAGGAAGAGGACCATTACATTACATTCAAGCGCACAGGTCAATGTTATGTACACAAATAATGGGGTTACATTTATCTAGCATTATTATAGAGTCTTCAAACCCTTTAGATACTTCCTGTTAAGCTATATATTTTTGGTTTGACGTTTCTTTGCGGTCCTCATATCTATGCAGAAACTCGTTTACAATCTCTGTTTCTCGCATATGAAGTAGGTCATTGCTGTTGGGTAAGTGCGTATTCTGTATATTTTTTACATTTTTAAATGCCAGTACTGCTTATTAACGTCGTTAATCACCTTATTATTGTGGTATGGGTGATTTTTAACCCAAGAAAAATGCGTTAACTTATTTAACTTAAGTTTTAATGTCTAGCTATAACAAGATCTGTATAACGCAAGTCATTGTTGTAATTAGAAATGTTGTTTGAATCTAGGTTAGCCAATACTCGTGTGTTTATATATTTATGAGCCCCAATTTTAATTGAAGTTCCAGTAACGGCCGCTAGAAGGCGCTGCTGACCAATAGTCATCAGCTATATAGTGTATAATTAGATGTTAGAGGGTAAATAACTATGATTTATGTTTTAGCATGTTTCTGGTGGGGTTAACCGGAGGCATCGCCTCAGGGAAGAGCACAGTGTCTTCTCAGCTGAAAGAACTGGGCTGTCCCGTCATCGATGCAGATGTGGTGGCCCGGAAAGGTGTTTAGTGCTTGTTTGTCTTTAGTATAACTATTTATGTAAAAAAATTCATGGGTTTTTGTGTTTTTTGCATTTTTTAAGAAAGGTACGCACTATTTAGAAAACTAATTTGAAGCATTAAAAATCATAAAATGAATAATTATATATTAAATAGTTATTAAAATAATAAATGAATTAAAAATGCAAGAAATTCAATTAAATAATTATTTAAAAAAGTAATGGTTGGTTAGGGTGTATTCTGGACTTATTTTTAATAAATTAAATATAACTAAATATAAATCTGATTTTAATGTGTGTAGATTTGATTTAATTTAGTAATACAAATAATTTTTTTTTATCATTAAAAAAAATTATTCCATATATG
>JAUCMU010000050.1:2558099-2568881 GCA_032275025.1 Enteromius treurensis | reverse complement strand
ACTAAATGATTTAAATCTAAAAAAATAAATACAACAAACTATGTAAGTGAAATATTTTAAAATAATATTTTATATTTATTTCATATTTATTTAATGTTATTTATTTAATTATTTAATAAACATGTATTTATTTAATGCATGATTTAAGTGTGTGTGTTTTTTCCCTTATATGCATCAGTGGTAAAGCCCCAAAGCCCAGCGTACAGATTGATCGTGCAACACTTTGGACGTGAAATTTTGTTGGACAATGGCGAGATTGACAGACAGAAACTGGGGCAGATCATCTTCTCCAGCCCCGAGAAACGGAAACTTCTCAACTCCATCACACACCCAGAAATACACAAAGAAATGCTCAAACAAATACTGCTGTACTTCATTAAAGGTACGCTCACACACATGCATGAAATCAAATGAACAGTGATAAAAGTGTGCCTGAATCTGATGAACTAGTGTATGTGTCTGTTGTTCTTAAGGCTACAGATATGTGATTTTGGATGTACCGCTTCTTTTTGAAACTCGACGCCTCACTCGTTTCCTAACCCACACTGTTGTCGTATACTGGTACGATTTTCACTTTCTCAGCTTTTAGTGGTTTGCTATATCTCCAGTCAGATTGGGTTGAATGTAACCTGTATTAAGGTAGTCTTTAAAGCAAATCATGGGTCTTTCAGTGTTGTTTTACTATTATTAATTTACCATTTATATATTTTCTTAAATTGTTTTTAACTTTCCTTTTTTTTATTAAAAATATTTTATTACTTGATGAAACACAGCTTTTAACCCAGTTTAAAGTTTATTATTTATTTATAATTTATTTTTAGTTTTGGATTTAGTATGATTTTTTAATGCATTATTTATATAATTTTTTGTAATATATGATTTTTTTTAAATTTCGTTAAAATAATTTTTTTGCTAGGCATCCAAAATAAAAGTTCTTATTTAAATATGTGTGTGCATACTGGGTATGTTTATTTATATATATATATATATATATATAAGACACACATACAGTCTATATTTAGAAAATATCTAGATGTATTTACATGTGTAAAAGCTGTATTTCAGTTTAAATAATTTTAGTTCTCAGTGCTAAGTCTTGGCTCTGTTTTGGCAGTGACCCGGCGACACAGCTGTCCCGTCTCATGCAGAGGGATGGTTTAAGTCAGGAGGAGGCCGAGCAGAGGATCGGCGCTCAGATGCCCCTCAAAGAGAAGCGTGGACTCGCCAGTCACGTGATCGAGAACTCTGGCTCTTGTGAGGACGCTCACAGACAGGTGCTTCGGCTGCACACCAAGCTCGAGGACTCCATGGAGTTCCTGGTCGTCAGGGCCGTCGCCGTGGCAGCCATCGCCGGGGTCAGCGGCCTGTTTCTATGTGCCATCAGACTGCTGGTCTCCTAACAAACGTACAGAACTGTTTTAACGACGATGACAGTAGCTCTTAAAGGGACAGTGTCAACAATCAACATTCTGTCATAATTTACTTGTGAACTATCTCTCTCAACCGTTTCCGTTTGTCTGAATAACTTTAATTTGATGTTTAATCTCACTTTGTTGTTGATCTTCTGACCTCACCACCGTCAATCTGAGCTCCTTCTGTGAAAAAATATATAAATTGCACAGGCTGCATAACTCTATGAACACCACGACGATTGTGATATTAGTCCTACATGTAACATACTGTAGAAAACCTTTTTTACCTCGACACACGTTTGTTTAATTATGAATTCACACTTACATGAAATGGACCGGATGTATTAATTCAGTACCTTTGTTAATAGCAGATATTTTCGTCTGTCTGAATAAAAAGAAAACTTGATCTGCTGCTAAATCCATTCTTTGTGATGCGTGATGACCCATCCAGCGAGAGAGGAAAAGCACAAATATTGTTCAGTAGACTTTCGGGATTGTGCAAAAGTAGAATGAATGAAATGTGGAAACTATTGTTAAGCAAAAACAAAAAATGAAAAGAAAAAAAAAACCTAACGCCGGGCAACAATTAATTAATAAATAAATAAAAGTTTTTGTGTACATAATATATATGTGCATATTCCTTGTATTTATTATGTATAAATGAAAACACACACACACATACAAAAATATGCTTATATATTAAATATATTTATATAAGTTTTATTAATATAAATATATGCATGTAAATATTTTCTAAATACATACTGTATGTGTGTGTCTTTAAATATGCACAATAAAAATACAGTACAAACACATATTACATACACAAAAACATTTATTTTGGATGGGATTAATTGCAATTAATCATTGCCCAGGGGCTTGTTTCATAAAACCAAATAAACCAGTTTAAGCCTGATATTGGTTCAAAATAAGACGGGCTAACCGAAATAAGCCTGGCTTATTTGGTATTGTTTTATGGAACAAGCCGCAGCACCTGATTCAAACTTAATAATAAATTAAAATAAAAAATCATTTTATCCCAGTGATACTAAAACAACACTGGTAAAATGTAACCAGCTTTTACCTAATTTTACAACAGAAACGTATTTTTGTAGGTATGGACTGGCGTATTTAGGTTGATTTAGTGATGTTTAATTAAAATATATTTTTTGACTGTTTTGGACAGCTACTTTTTCAGTGCATATGCAATTTTTATGGAAGTTAAAAAATTTCTTAAGCAACAGGTTTTGTTGCTGCAGCTCCATTTGTAAGAGCGTTTACGTCCGTGTCTTGGTGTAAACATGAGTTATATACATGCACATCAGACGGACACACAGACAGATATGACAGTTCTGAGTTCTCTCTCTGTCTTCTTCACTCAGTCCTTCATCTTCAGGGCTGGCCTGTGGTGATGTTCTCCGTCTTTAATAAGCTGTTCTTATGCTAACACAGAGTGACGCAGGCCAGCGGCCCTGCACAGTAAGACCTCTGTGTGTGTGTGTGAGAGAGAGAGATGGTCAAGGTTTTTAAGACTGTGCATCTGTCTTTATGCAATGGATGGAGATTGTGTGTGTGTGTGTGTGTGTGAATGCGGTCCTGTCACAGCGCTTTAGTCTGAAACAAACAGAACATATCAAGAGCTAAAGTATCTAGAGTAAAAAGTAAACTCTTTGAACACTGTCACTTTGAGAAATGTTACGGGTGAAATTCCCAGAAATGTCTGGGTAAATTTCAAAAATCACAAGAAACTAAACTAGAAGTTATATTTTTGGAATATTAATAATAATATAAAACAATTTTAGGAGCATTAGGTGTTTTTGTTTTTTGATTGTTTTACACAATCAAGAAAATGTGCTTAGGGGAACATTTTCATTTTAAAAGTATGTATCTACTGTGCAAGGACACTGTACATTGTAATTTAGTTTTGTAAATGTAAAATGTATATATATATATATTTTTTTTTGTATCATTGTATGTGTCTTTACTGTCACTTTTGATCAGTTTAATGCATCATTGAAAAATAAATCATCTGTCTGTCTGTCTGTCTGTCTATTCTTTCTTCTTGTTCCTTCTTATTCTTAATGTAACATTTCTCATTTCCTTATTTTTTTTAAATTAAATTTTGCTTTTAAGGTAAGCCAGTGATGTTTCGTTTTGGTGATTAACTCTTTCACTGCTTCTTGAATGAGTGGTTTGTATGGGACAGGCAGCAGTAGAGAAGCATCTGATTCAGTTTACTAGCAATAACTGAGTGTGTCCTGTAGATATTACTCTCTCTCTCTCTCTCTCTCTCTCTCTCTGGCCTGCAGGCTCGTCCACATCATCACACACTGTCGCTGGTCGAGTCACCCAGCCCTATCACACCAACTCAGCTGGAAAACACCCACCAAATGAGAAGTGACAGCTGCTTTGTGTGTGTGTGTGTGTGTTTGTCAGCGAGCCTGGATTTCAGCCCGTATGTGGGCACTTATTTCAAGATTTCACGTTACCTAGTAATAAAATAGAGCGAATTTGGCGAGCTGTCTGGGGAGCGAGCCGGGAGAACGGCGGACTCTGAACCCTAGGGGAAATAACCCTAGCGAGGGTGAGGGTTCAGTGTTCGGCTCGTTCGTTGACTGCCCCCAAAAAGGGCTTTAAAAGACAGCAGCCAAATTGAGCGGCCAAAAAATACGTTGAGAGAGGATGCTGGACGAAGGAGAGTAGTAGAAACTGGTGATGGTAATGTGAGATGGCGAGATTGAACTTTGTTTATCAATGCAGAGACGGTCTCTGTAGTCAAGACGACGATAATCACTGGAAATCAGGTGTCCCCCAGCTAAGCAAGCCAGAGGCAACAGCGGCAAGGAACCAAAACCCCATCCATGAGAGAATGGGAAAAAAAAAAAAACCTTGTGAGAACCAGGCTTAGTTGGGTCCAGTTCTCCTCTGGCCGGACGCCCGGCACGTAATTTCCAGTTCAATTTAACGCATGTTAGATTGTGTAAGGACTTATAGTGTGTGATAGTGGCACAGTCCGGGTCCGAGAACCTGTGGAGAAGCAGAAAGAGGGGTTGGGAGAAATCATAGTTTGGTGGTCAAGTTAAGACATATATAAACGTAGTGGGGTTTTGGGCAAGGATTGGGTTGGCTAGATGGCCAGAAAAGGTCTTTGCGGAAGTTTAATAGACCTCTGTGGAGGCTATGGTTTGCTTGTAGAATGTAGTAAGCCTACGCGGAGGCTGGGAGAGAAACCTACGCAGAGGTTATAGTCACTGGGGAATTTATATTAGGCCTACGCGGAGGCTGGGAAAGACCTTTGTGGAGGTTCGTGGACCTCAGCGGAGGAGGATAGTGGAGAAAAGACCTTGGCGGGGGTAAGGGGGAGGGGCTGGGAAGCCTGCAGCGGAGGCTGGGAGAGAAACCTTCGCTGAGGTTTTGTGGACCTCAGTGGAGGTGGATAGAGGAGAAAAGAACTCAGCGGAGGTAGGGGAGGGGGCTGGGAAGCCTCTTCCAGAGAGCCTGGGAGAGAAACCTTCGCGTAGGTTTTGTGGACCTCAGCGGAGGTGGATAGAGGAGAAAAGACCTCGGCAGAGGTAAGGGGAAGTGGGCTGGGAAGCCTGCAGCGGAGGCTGGGTGAGAAAATGATGGTCTAAATCCTGAAAAACAAATAAATGCAGTCATTATATTTATTAAGAATTATGGGTTGAATAATAGGATTTGGGGAGGGATTAGTTCATTCTTTTTTACGCTCAGTGCAGTAGGTGGCACGAAGCGTCAGGAATTGGTTTGCAACCCGCCATGAAACTAGAGAAGAAAAAATTAGTTATGTTTCTGTCAGCAGAAACTGGTGCTAAATAAGACGAAGAAAACATGAATATGGAGAATTAAGTGCGTTTAAAAACTTTACATGACCATGGAGAAGTAAAGGAATGCGGTGCTGGCGTCAGGGAAACACGGCTTGCGTATAACGATGTCTGGTGGCGCTGACCATTTCCGCGTTACCTTGCGATTGGGAAATGGCGACGCTGGGTTTTGTTTGCTTTCGGGCTGAGGAAAATGGCGGAGGGCCGGCAAGCGGTGAGTAATGTGGATTCTTTCATTTGGATTGCTTTGGCGGATTGCGTGTAGAATGAGATCTAAGAGCGTGGAGGCGTGCGGCTCCTCTGGGAAATCGGCTGGCTGAAAGTGGGGCTGGATCTTCTTGGCGTCTCGCTGGGAAATGTGTTGCAAGCCGTGTTGACGTGGTCTTTGCTGGCATGCATTCAAGTGAGATGTGGGAACATGGAATTGGGGCGAATTTATAGTGAGGGGAAAGCGATTTGATTGGGAGATATTGATTAGGGAACCGGCTGCCAGCCGTGTATGATTTTTGTTTGTGATTACTGCATTCACGATCCTCTCGAAAACATGTTATTATCAAAACATAAACTTAGATTTTTTCATAAAGTTTTAAAAGATATCTCAAGGAGCATGCAGTCAAAATTTAGAGATCTCAGTATAAACATTTATTTATATATATTGTTTTGCAAGTGGCATAAATCAATGTAATTTTAAAACTCTCAAGATCTTTAAAATAAAATAAAATTAAAACTGTTTTAAAAAGAACTAACCATCTTAAAACAACATTTTGGAGCCTTTTTTTTTTTTTTACTGTAAAGAACATTTTGTCCAATGCAAAGATGTTAAGAATTTTCTATGGAACTACTGATGCCAAAAAACAGTTCTAATAAAAATAAGATGCAAGTCAATGTTCATGAAACTTTAATAGAAGATATCAGTATGTGATATGTTTTTTTAATAAGCTGGTTGCGCTGGATCAGGAGATCGGAAATGCACTGCTGAACTCTTCCACACCCTGCAAATGATCTAGATGAATCTTTGATTAGAATTCCTTGAAGAAGAATGAGTGAATGAGAGAAAGAATAAGGAGGAACAGCTCTGCAAAGAAAAAGAAAAACTGGGAGGGCTAAACGAGGTTAATAAGCTGTTGTTATGTTGGCCAGGGGCAAAAAAGAGATAAACCACTTTAAAGATGGGGAGGAAACTTAGGCGTGTATGAGAAGATAAAATACAACCTGTAGAACTTGACGGGAGGAATATGAGGGGAAGGAAAGAGAAACAATGTGTGACAGTGAGAAGAAACCCAGGGGAAGAAAGGATCGAGGAAAAATAGATGTGAGATTCAAGAAGAAGACAGGAACAGAGATGAAAAGGAAAAGTGGAGGGGAGGAGGCACACATATTTCACACCTGTTGAAAACACAATGCCTCAAACAAGTAATTACACATCTCTGCCGTGTTCGTCTGAATGCTTGACACAGAAAAGAGAGGGAAAAGAGACACGATGTGAGATGTGTTTGTGCCGGATGACTCCCCGAGGCTCACACACTCATAATAGGAGCACTGCGTGACCCTTTCAAGAGTTTGGAGGCTCCTTCTCATTAGATCCCATCTTCTCAGTGTGTTTTCTGGTGTTAAAGAGCCTCTGGACGAGCATGTTCACACAGACTCATGCTCAACACCGACTGTAACAAATGCACTGGTCTGTGTACAGGCATGTATATACACATAATCCAAAACAGAAAGCTACGAACACACGTACTCCAAAACAAAAACACGTCCCAAAGCAGAGGACCACACGCAGTTTTTTTTAGCTCAAAAACACACACACGCACACACCCCTGAGTTCAAACACACACACCTCTGAGCTCAAAACACACACCTCTGGACTCAAAACACACACACACACACCCCTGAGCTCAAAACACACACACCCCTAAGCTGAAACACACACACCTCTGAGCTAACACACAAAAACACACCCCTGAATCCAAAAACACACACATACACGGCAAAAAAATGCTTTTCAAAACTAGATTTTATTGTCTTGTTTCCAGCCAAATTATCTAAATAAATAAATAAATCAAGAAGAATTTTCTGGACAATAAAAATATATTGTCTTCTTGTTTTCAGAAAAAAAGTCAAAATTAAGTGAGCTTTTGCTTAAAAAAAGCAAAACAAGCTCAAACACACACACACACACACACACACACACACACACACACACACACACCTCATCCCAAAACAACCAACACAATGACACATGCACACATACTCTCCATAGGCGTAATGGTTTTAATACTGTACAGACTGTACCCCTTACAGGAAACTATATGCATTTTCAATTTATAAGCTTGTTTCCTCATGGGGACCCAAAAAATGTCCCCACAAGGTAAAAATTTACAGGTATTCCTATCTTTGAGGGGGAAATTGGTCCCCATAACGTGATAAATACCAGGTGCAAACACACACAACTGAGCTCAAATACACACACATTCACACACCCCTGAGCTCAAAAACACACTCACACACGCACACACACACTTGAACTCAAAACACACACACACACACACACACACACACACATAAAGTACTGCTTGTCAAACAACTAAAATACACAATTAAAAGAAAGAAAAAACACTTTCAGTTTGTCAAATATTAGTGATTCCTTTGAATAGTTAATAGTAATTTTCTACTTAAAAAATTCTAATTTAATATGTTGTTAATTATGTGATTTTGTTTTAGCTATTTACAGTATGTGAAATTTTAGTAGTGCTTGTGTAATAAAATATTTTGGGTCACTGTATTTATTGCTATCATAAAATGATGTCATTAATTTTCATAAAGTCATGATAAAACAGAAATCAGATATTTTCTTCTTTATTGTCTGACACACATGAGTGAATCAGATAATCAAAAAGGAAAAAATAGGACAGAAACTTATCAAAATTAGAGTATGACATTTTTATTATAATTGTTTTTTTGTTTGTTTTTTTAGAAATTAAATGCATGAATGAATGAATTGCTCACAATAAAAAAGAAACTTTAAAATATTGAAATAAGACACATTTAAGCAGCAGAGACATTTTTGAACTTGAGGGTATAATGCACCGTACATTAACCTCTTACACTCTGCTGACATTTTGGGGAATTCCCCCTGCATTTTGCCTACCAAATTAAAAAGCTTCCCATACCCACATGCAGAGGTGTATATACAAAAGATTGGTATCATTTTAAAGGAAACCTTTTGAAACGACATAAAGCACTGTTGAAACTGATTAAAATTATTGTATATATTGTCTATGTTATAATATAGACAAAATT
This sequence comes from Enteromius treurensis, assembly GCA_032275025.1. Classification (NCBI taxonomy): domain Eukaryota; kingdom Metazoa; phylum Chordata; class Actinopteri; order Cypriniformes; family Cyprinidae; genus Enteromius; species Enteromius treurensis. The sequence goes on along the minus strand of JAUCMU010000050.1, from coordinate 2,560,327 downwards.
TTGTTGTAAGCTGAAATTTGAAAGTGTATAGTTCAGGTTCTGAGGCCTCAGCTCCCTGCAAACAATTGTATTTGTTTCCAACACATGCCAGCAAGCACAGGAAAAATGAAAATTTATTTCTATCATAATCTATGCAAGAGTTATTCTATTGCATAAAATAGAGATTATAAGATTTCAAATGGTACCACATATGGGATTATAGGTGCATGCAAAGGGTTAAAAATTCAAGGCACAACTTGAATGTAACTTTGGACCCGCCGGCCGGTCCGCAGAGTTTGACAGGTTAAATTATTTAAACTTTTTATGACCCGTTTCAATATGTACATAAATCCCTTTAATAATCCTGCACAGAACTGCTCTATCTCTACAAAGAAACTCTAGCAGAGACGGTAGCAGAAGCTATGTCAGATAAAGGTGCATACATACAAAAACCTCTACAATCAAAGCATAGCATAAAACTAATTATTTTCATTTCAATACCTCAAAAGAATTACATCTAAAACCACCATATTCCAAAAAATTGCTAAAATGACACCATAATTTGTGCGAAGGCTTAGAAACCTAACATTTACTTAGAGCTGATTACAGACAGATTTTCTCCACTTGGTGTTATATTTCTCAAACAATATAACAGTCCCCATTTGGGGATTTTTAAAGAAATAACCCAATTATTAAAGCATTTCATAAAATGCATTGACAGAAATGCTCATAAAAAAAGAGAATTAGATTGATTTAAAACAGACAGTTGCATTTTCAGTCGATCAGGTGGCACTGATGCTGATGATGTTGGCAGCAGTTGGCCTCACTCAAGTCCTTGACCGAACACTCATCCTTTCCAATGAGAGGAGCTCCATCGAGAGAACATACGAGCTGACCAAATACCTGGACCACCAGCTGAAGGAGATCAGAGACACATACGTAAGTCACTTTCTGTTTGTGTGTTATTAGTTTATAACGATAAATGGGACACTTTTGTTTAAATATGTTTTCCTGTGAATGCTCTTACCAGATTTGTTTATCTCCTGAAAGCATATCGCCAAGTTAGCTTGAAAAAGCCAACTTACTGATATACTATTTAAACTTATTATTATTCTTCTGAGCCAAATTTCGACACGCATCTCCTCCTAGAGCTTTAAAGCTACGACCACCAAAATCGGCCCAGACCTTTAGACTGGTCTGACTTGGTGTGCTATATTTTTTCAGTTTTTCAGACTGATCCGACTTATGGTTTTCCTAAAAATTATGATCAAACCTGGAAATAATCTCATAGACTCCCATTCACGGAATGTTCAGATGAGCCAAGACCCTGCCAGCTCCAACTGTCAAAATTCAAATCTAAACACACTACTGCCAATAGGTTGTTTGCAATCACGTGGTTTTGATGATGCGCGAAATGCAGCTGAAGGGCAGAAAGTGATTTTTCTAAATAGGAATAAGTAGCAGAAACTCAGAATTCCTGTGTTTGTCTATGTGCAGCGTTTAGCATTTAGTGTATTCTGACTGTTTGACACTGAATACTTAAGAGTCGGCAGCACTGGATTATCTATCTGTATTAATATCATAATATATTATTACATCTTTTATGTATCATTTTTACAGATAATTATTACCTGACTTGGCTCCTCCTGGCCCCAGACAATCCATAGCAGTTTACAAGTCATTTTGTCCTGTGTTTTCCAGTCAATCTCTTATTTTTCACTTCTTATGAACAACACATTTTCCTACACAATAACAGCTCCTTGTGTTTTCTCGATTTGACCAATTTGAACATTCATAAACAATGCAAAACACAGGAATTTTGCAATTCTACTACTGATTCCTATGGAGAAAAATCTGTCCTGCCCTCCAGCTGCATTTCACGCCCCAGCAATGGCGTCATGTGCAAACAACCTATTAGACTCAATCAAACTTCCCTTCTATGTACTATTTCTAACTCCTTTAAGCTTCCACTCTAATACTATTTCTAATCTATTTACAGTTTTTTTCAGTCGCTAACAAGCGCTTACCCACTTTTTCTAAACTCTTAACACATTTAGCACAGCATCTGTCTTTTGTGGCCATACCATTCACACATTTCATGTGGTTTTCACCCAATATGTAGTCAGTGAACACATTTCCACAATGCTTACATTTTCTTAACATACAAGCTATACCTCCCAACAAAATTATGGATTGTTTTTGTAGTATTTACGAATGTTAACACACAACATCCCACAATAGTCAAAACA
>JAUCMU010000050.1:2523536-2543633 GCA_032275025.1 Enteromius treurensis | reverse complement strand
GCAACCTAGCTTTCCCAGGAGGTCTCCCATCCAGGTACTGACCAGGCTCAACCCTGCTTAGCTTCAGTGGGCAACCAAGCTTGGGCTGCAGGGTGATATGGCTGTGGCTAAACATGTTAGCTTGATGTTAGCTCTGTCACTGTCTCTCTTGGGTTAGCACCACCGTATCAATGCGCTTTGCACGTTCACGGCAGTTACAGAAACATTGGGGAGAGGGGGGGAGCTTGCTCTTTTTTTTTTGTATTTTCGTGAAACGTCAGCGGAAGTGACGTCAAACAGCATCGCATAGAGCACCTTTAATAGACAAGATTTCTTTATTTGAAAAAATGTGATCCCCTTTTATTTCCTTTTTACAAACTTGTGATTAATATGTTTATTATGCCTTCAGTATCTATTTTACCATTGGATAGCACTTATGGGTCAAGTTTTGGGTATTTTATTTTATTTTTTGATTATTGTTTTTTTTCTTTTCTTTTTATGTCTTTTTGTTAAAATGTAACAAACGTAACAATTTTTTTCTAAAATACATACATGCATGTATTTATACATACAGTACATAATACATATACAGAGTACACATACATCAGAGTACACATATCTCTATATGTATATATATATATAAACCCTTTGTTTAGTATTCAATATTTGGAAGGGATCAAAAAGTTTTGGTTATAGGCTTTAGGACAACTTTGATAAAATGTTTTAATCCACTTTAAATGCTGATAGTATATATGCCGGCATCTTACAATCATGAAGCATGCATATTCTGATGTGTGTGGCATCTTTTAAAGTATTTATTTTGTGTGTGTGAAAGGCTCATACTGAATTTGTGTATGTGTTTGAGTGGCCGTGGGTGTTTGAGAAGTGCCCTGATTCAGAATGACACACTGAGGGATGCCAGAAAGACAAGCATAGTATGTACAGACCCACACACACACACACACACAGCAGCTCTTCTGACTAGAGGCAAACTCTTGGTTCAATGAAACCTTTCCTTGTTTACATTGACCAAAGAAATGACAGAAGTTCATCTCAAACATGAAACTGACCTTTGCTGGAAAGCAACCCTAAACGCACATACGGGATATCCTGATATATGAATATTCACATTGAAACCCACTGGAGTGGAATTATTCAGAAACTCGAGGAATTGCATCCCAGTGGCAGTCTGTGTTTCGTCAGTGTTATGTAATGTATGAATTGAATATGCTGTCGGAATAACAGGCATCTTATTTTTCCTTTAAAACAGATAGACCTAATTGCAATATTAAACAGATTTAGGATTGAAAAAGTTATCCAAATCTGCAGTAATTATAAATAACATTTAATAAAACAACAGATAACCATCATGCAAATAACTCAGTAAATGTGTGTAAGGTCTTGTTTCCTGTGATGTTAACTATAGGCATTATTCATGATCAGATATGGCATGAATGAACTACATAATATGACAAAAAAATGCAAATACATAAAAAAAATGCTGATTTTTAAAGGGCTTATGTGCTACTGTTACCATAAAGAGTTGTTCCTACATAACATGTTTTGTTTTGTAGTAAAAAAAATCAGTATTTAATTCAGTAAAATTAATTCTTTTCTAATTCTCTTGACAGTGCTGTAAAATACATAATTATTAACATTAGAATATTATATTATAAAATATGGGTTTTCATAAACCTCAGCACAGGTATGTTAGCAGCAAATTTCTTACCTGTCCATTTTTCAGGAGATCCGCCCACATACTAGTTCCATCCCCTCCTCTCATGAGGACATTGTACGTGAAGAAGTACGTCCCTGGAACCTTGCACACAAATTTCCCAGTTGATCCATCGTAGTTATTTCCAATGTTTGTAACTATGTCGTCAAACCTCAGAACTTCGTAGCCCTCTTGCGGGTTTCGCAGACCTGCGTAAAAGGCCACGCGGGGTCCCATGGTATAGATGGCTGTCCCCATTCCGGTAGCTGTTCTCCCACTCAGAGCAAAGGTGTCCGGTCGTTCGGTGTGGTTTTTATTTCCCGGTGGCCCCATTGGTCCTGGAGGACCTGGCTCTCCAGGTGGTCCCGGGGGTCCTGGAGGACCTGGTAGCCCTGGTTTTCCTTGGCGACCGGGTTTGCCCTGCGGTCCATGGGCGTAAGTGGGCAACGGGGGTCCCATGCTATGATCAGTCAGTGCCTCGGCTTCCAACTGCGTATTAGTGATAGACGTGCCCGTACCGATACCGGCCGTAGTACCGGTTTTTTCCAAGAATGGATCGCAGACCATTCGGCAAGTGCCCAGCATCTCATACTGACCTCCATTTTCACTGCTGCCCGCCAGATGAACCAGAACAGGAATGAGGACCACCAACACCAAGAGCAGCATAACGGCCGTGCCGGCCCCCAGCAGGGTCTTCCGTCCCAGGCTGAAGCGGGAAAGCGGCTGGGCCGCCAGTGCGGAGCTCTCGCTGTAAGCCGGAATATTGACCTCTGGAAGTGAGAGGGAACAAGCTCCCTCAACGTCAGGTGCTCACGGAGATGAGAGGGGAAATGAGTACCACCAGGGATCTCAGAGGAGTGTGTGTATGTGTGTGTGTCTTTCTTGCTTGAAAGAGAGCGAGCGAGCATTCACGGTTTTAGCAGGTGAGTGGAGAGAAGTGTTTGGGCGTTGAGGAAGGAAGTAGGATTGAGAGAGACAGAGAGAGAATGCCCTTCTAGTGGGTTTCTTTGTATGACTCAAAAAGGACAAGTGGGAGGAGGCTTTCTGCAAATGAAGAAACAGTGGGAGAGTGAGAGAGAATCAGAGAGAAAGAAGGGTATTTGGGGAAACCCAATGCCATGTCCTTTAAGTGTGTTTTATTGTGCAGTCTTTTGAAATATAATTTGATTTTCCACTTGTTGAACAGCAAGACTCTACGGCAGGGTTTAGATGTGGTGGTTAGATAAAGCACGAGAGGAGCGGAAAGACGAGGAAGAGATAGTCTGTTTTCTCTGTCTGCGTGATGGTCAAGTAAATATGACAGGATGCATTCTAAGCGTCAGTTAATCGAAAGGGACACCTGCTGAGTGCAAGCAAAAGGATTTTTCCGCTTCCCTCTTTCTCTGTCTCTCAAAACCGCCCTCGACGCATCTTCCTGGCATCGTTATGTAATTATGTCATTGTTTATTTATGTGCAGTAAACACATAGTAATTCTTCCATAGCTTGCTCGGATTACAAGAACACGCTACGGGCATGCTCATAATTGTCTCATTTCATTAAATAAACACCAACTCGTAGGGAGTTGATGATCATTTGTTGTCTTGCACTATGATCTAGTTGTCCCTGGAAGAGCAGGCTGCTAACAACGAACACTACTGTATGATAATGAATATTTACATTATATTTGTTAACTCAGAAGGCATTTCGACCAAAAGCACATGCTTGTCAACGCAACTCCAGCTTCCCCACAGGGTTAACCTGAAAAGAGCAAGAAAAAAACATGTGAATTGCGAATGGAAAATTAGGGCCCGGACTTCATCAACCTTTCATTAACTTTCTAAAGCCCAGTCAACCACATTTATTCCATCAGAGAAAAATTAGCATTTTTGGAACGGTTTCATTACAGGTCTTTTAAAGTTCAGTCTGACATGCTCACCGGCGAACAATTAATTGCCCTTGTGATGAATCTTAGCCTCCAACGAAGTTCTGACAGTGTCAGAAATGATGCGTCACAGTCCTGCTGCGTGGCTGCTCCTACGACGGTCACCTAATTAAGAATCAGTTTGAACAGCAATTAATGACGTACTCTATGTGAGAGGGAATAGAAAAAAGTTGGTACGATAACTTGGTAGCTTTCTCTTGCTATTCCTATTTACAACTTACCTCATGTTTGCTCTGAAAAGATGAGCAGTCCACAAATTTCCCGAAGAGTTCAATCACTTGAGTTCACTGTTATGCATGCCATAGTGGATGTTAAAACATGACCCAATTGATGGCACAACTAAGCCAAAATGCACAGAATGCAGTCTGACCTACAAGACTAATAATTTTTATGCAAGGCCTCATACATTTGGTTACATGCTGTATTCTAAAGCATTTACATCACGTCCAACATATACATTTCTGACAAGCTACAATCATAAAGCATAGGGAAAACTGCGCTGCCTGCACCAACCTTAAGCGAAGAGCTGAAGAACATCACACAGCCGGCTGAAGCAGGTGGTAAATGGTTTCCTGAGGTTGCAGGTTTATTACAGGTCGTTTCTGGCCATTTATTTAATGAATGTCGGGACTGAAAGAAGACCTGCTTGGAAATGCACAGCCTTGGGCTTGTTATGGGCGCATTTCTGGTACAGTGGTAGGATTGTCCCACCATGCTGGACACCTGGGTCTGATTCCCAGCCCACGTAAAATGATGTTCCATTGCTTGAGAATGGAGGCGTGTTGGTAAAGTTTAGATGGAATCAAACCAGGATTTTTATCGTTAACCAAAACTAAATCTACTTAAAACATTTCTACTAAATAATATCAAGCTTAATATAATTTAAATATTAGCCAAAATGGAAAAAAAAATAAATACTGAACATTTTTTTAAATCCAAACTTTGAAAACGAATGTCAAAGTGGCTTTTTTTTTTGACATTTTGACTATTATCATCGTATAAAAAAAAGCTAATTTGTGAAATTAGTGATACTATATGCATACATATTATACATAGTATGCAAAAAAACACAAAGGAAACATATTTTTTTGTGCATCATTGTCAGTTAAACAACCCCCAAACAATGAATTAAACTAAAAACATAAAAATGAAAAACTAAAATAACACTCATCAACATTGCCTTTTTAACCATGTAACGCATGCCACCGGTCTTACTGTTAAGAATTCATCACTGCACATTATTTTACACAAATTATGTAGAAATTAAAAGCAACAGGATATAATTTAGTCCCAACTTACTTAACGCTCTTACTGAATATTCTGGTTTATTCAAAAATGCGTTGCATTGCAGACGTAAAATGAGTTACGAATTCATTTTATTCATTAGATTCCAGTTCAAGTTCCTGGTTGCAATGTTGTAACGGCTAAAGGTCAGCGCTAGTAACCACAATAGCTAGTAAGCCACGAGCCATCGCTTGAGAAGGACAATTAAAGTGACAGTTCACCCCAAAATAACTTTTTCCAGACTTTCATGGAATATGTTTCTGTTTAATATTTATGCATTGCTAATGACTGGATTTAATGTCTTTTTGGACCCCATAAAGGCATGGTTAAAACAGTTCTTCAGGTTTGGACGGACATGAGGGCGAGTAAATCATCTTTGGATGAAGTATGCCTTTAAATTTGTGTTGCTTCAGGGATTTTCTCTTTGTAAGTTCACGGTGCCTTTCATTTGTCCCACCGTACACTACAGTGTAAAACCGAAGGTGCGTTTCCACACAAACATTGCATACTTTTCCGTCCTCTCTTGTGGTTTGTGATGCTGTCATGGGACATGATGAAGACTAGGGGAGGGCTTGCTGACTATCGCTGTGAGTCACTGAAACAGAGAGAATGTTGATCATTGGCTGCAGGGAACGAAGGCCGTGCGGAGCTCCGAGCGCAGTGACTAAAACCCGGCTGCGGTGCCCTTGACGGTGGCCGCAGTAATGCGACAAGAACAGAGACTTTTCCAGCCCTCCCTATGTAATTTACTTCCTCCACAGCTCTTCTCCTCCCCGTGTCTCTGCCAGCTGAGAACAACAAGCCCCTTGAGTCAGTCACAAGCCCCCAGAGAGACGCAAGCGTCCTGCTCATCCTTGAGCAACGGGGGATTTCTTGTTCCTTATTCGATTTTACTTGAAAGCAAACATAATGTACAGATAAACCTTGGGCTAGGCCGGACAGAGCATGATGTAAGCTAGAATGATCTGTAGAGCTGCGTTTACATGCATGTGCTCAGTGTCTGTATGCATGAACATATACATGATTTTTTCTTTCCGAATTACGTCCATGTCTGGCAGCTCACAGAGGAAAGGCAATAACTTTAAAAACCACGAAAAGCGTTAAAAACAGCTGTCCAGTCATTTCAGCATCAGCTCACAAATTACACATCATAACTATCCCAGTATTTTAAAATACCACTGCATCGGAGGAACGCATACTACAAGAAGTATTGTAAGAGACCAATGTCACAAAAAGCCCTGAAGGGAAAGGTAAAAACATCAGGATAGACCCTTTTTTCCACACTCCTTTTTATTATCATGTTTTTGCACTGTGTGTAACAACATCAAAGCAACCAAAACATGGACATTTATCTACGCATATTTTCTCAGCATCTCATTGAATTATTATTTTTCTTTGAATTCTTACGGTCAAAGTGACCTACGCTAATTTACAGAGGAATTAAAACAATATAATAATTATGAATGCTAAAGTAGCATTCATACTGGTCAAAGCTGACAGTACGGTACATGCTAATATGATTTTTGTCTTATTTTGCCATATAAATGCACAGAAAATGTTTGTGTTGTTACAAATGTGGATGCAAGGTAACACCTGTTAACTATTAACTACGACTTTTCCCTCAATACATTCTTAATTTGTAAGTGCGATAGTTGTTATGTTTAGGTATTGGGTAGGATAATTAATGTATAAAGCATGGATAAGGCATTAATATGTGCTTAATTAGCACTAATAAATGTCTCACATTCATGCTAATGAGCAAAGGTGTAACAGTAAAATATAGTGTTACTAAATCCACATATTAAAAAACTGTCCGATGAATAATGAATAATTATTTTTAGTATTACTGGTAACCAATCTACAGACAATATTTAAGTTCTATACAATTTTATATACATAAAGTGTATGAATACATATAAATAAAAAAAGTACTGTATATACATTTAGTATACACGCATTAGTAAACAAACAGGTAAATGTAGGCATCACATCATGTACAGTATTAAACAATGTACAGAATTAAAAAAAATCAGTTGTAATTTTATATGGCAGCAAATAAATGTATAAATATCTATAAAGCATAATAAATGTACAATTGTGTTAAATAAACCAACATAATATGTTGAAATTTCTTAATTATTAATTAATATGCCAAAGGAACGATTTTATTTTTCATATGTGGAAATAAATAGTAATATACGTATTGATCCAATAAATTAATCTCTAATATCAACCAATAATAAACATAGCGCCAGTTTATTGTGCATTCCTATAACTACACTCACAAAGTCAAAAAGACACTTTCACCTTCATCTTCAGGGCTTCTGCGTGTTTTAAATAAAGAAATTAAAATGACCAAAACTGCCCAAACCAATTAACAGAAAGAATTAAAATATATATATATGTTTGTGTATAGTGGGAGATGGTTATCAATTCTTATGAATTAAACACTATATTGTTTACAAACCAAAGGTTATTTACTGCAATTGGATTTTTAATTGTTTTCTTAAGGTTTTTTACTCAGTGAAAGTAAGTCTTTGTACAAGTAGGAGTGATTGTTGTCTTCGTGGAGGCTGTAAACCTCAAAATAAGATGTGGGAAATCAAGATGGTTTTGATTTACATGCTTGCTTCCTACGGCACGTACCACACACAAACACACAAACAGTAACGTTTCAAAGCGTACTTTTGATGTCAGATTGGTACCTGCCCACAGATCAGTGTGTTTCCGTGTGAGTGTGTGTGTTTTGTGTTTTCCACCCACCATCCAGAGCGACGTGTCAGTGTGAGTTTGCGTTGCTGGCTGTTTTTAGATGCACACACATGACTCAGAATCTGTGCTTAAGATCTATATGACATATTACTGTTTGAATTAAATCTGCTAATATACTTATATTCCATATAAACACAGCAAATCACACATAAAGATGCATCTAATTTTACTAAATATTTTCAGATTGTTAATTGGTTGATTTGGCCCATTGTCAAAACGCTATAAAATGAGAGCATATTTATTTGAAACTAAACAACACATTTGTCTTATGACTATTGTGATTTAATATGATTTCTAATTAATCTGGACCGTTCTCAGTCTTTCATAGTGGATTTTAACTTTTAATCCACTTAAATATTAAGCTAACTAACATTGATTTTGACAATTATTGTCTTGATATAGTTAATGGTTGTGGATCAAGATGGCAAACATTCAAACATAGTCAGCGTTAACCTCTTCTGCCGTATAAATTACCGTGGCATTCATTCTGAAATGGCCCAAATCATAAATTAATCATATCAAACAAGTGGGTTGAGGTTTGATAGACTAGAATATAGTAGGCCTGTCAATGTCTGAAAATGAACATGAACACTTAAACCTGTATTAAATGTTAATTTGTCTTTAAGTTCAGCCACGCTGTGTACATTTGTCGCCATCTTGTGGCAATGCTTAGTAGATGAGCAAGACATTTTAAAAATTAAAACAACACAACATCTGTACTTTTAGAGTTGCCAGCACTAACTGGTAATGTATACAGAAGCAAGAAAATACGATAAAACATAATACCCACATTTAGAAACAGGTTGTGTGATGCCTCGGAAACTTCGCCAAAACATTCACCTTACTTCGCGAAACGCAGGTCAAAGTTTAGTCTTCTCAACGATGTTTGTATTTCTACCTCAGAGTTGCTTCGCAGTCCTGAATCTCCTGTAATTACTTTCCTGAAGAGTTGTTTGCCGCCAGATCACGATCTGCGCATGCTCAATGCTTTGCCGCCTTGAAACGTCTTTTCTGATGGCCAGCGAAAAATAATTCGTCTTTCAATAGGTTCAAATTATTATTTTGCCAATATTAAAACGGCCTTATCCTAAAGCCTAATTATTAATCATTAATTAACAGCAATTATATGAATTGAATTTTATATTAAACATGATAAATGTTACATTCACTTTTTTTTTGTCATTCTCAAAAAATAAATAAATAAATAAATGTAACGTGTCATTTTTAATCATGAAAGGTTGCATGGTTTTCCTTTAACAGTGGGTAAATTAATAACTTTTTCAACATAATGAGAAAACCATGTGCTCATCTGAACAAGCTCTTACTCTGAACTTTGACCTTGGAAGTATTTTTCCACTGACAAATAATCAAAGTAAAAACAAAATTTGAATTATTCATATTATTATTACTATTATAATTTTTTTTGCTATTATTACGAACATAAGTAAATAAGGAGCTAATTTAAATCCTTTTTTAAAAAAATACATTAAACAATGTAGAGTGAAAAAGTTTTTTATTATTTTTTTATTTATTGGATATAGGATGGTGCTTGTAAAGAGAAGGAAAGAGAACACAATATAATCATTTACTTTGATTTCTTTGCCTCTCTCTTTATATGTATATACACATGGAGATCAGTTTAGTGATCTTTGTATCAATAATATGTTTAGAGAAAAATGTTTTTTATGAAACAGCCCTAGTGCAGGCTTCTCACACAAACTCGAACACATTAGCCACGCCCACTTTTCTGGGATTACCTCCACTCAGTTATGCAATAGTAGCATGATCTGGACTTGGAACCAGACAGAACAAACCCTTGCTTCATCAGAGAGAGGAAGAGAGGCAGCAAAAGAAGGTAAAAGTGATTTATTTTCCTCTTTTCCTTGTAAGAAAACCAGTTTAATCAGTTTTTTCTGCAGTACTTTATTACTATTATTGTTGAATCATGCGTGTTTAAATACAGAAAATACTGTCAGAGTTACCAATCTTGCTTTCCCATTGAGTTTTTTTTTTTATTTGCATGTTGCACACAAAAAGAAAACCAGTTTATATAACATGCAATCTTTCTCCAAAACCAACGGCTGAACATCTGTTTTTAATAACACTGTCTGCTCAGGCTTTCAGAAAACACTGTGTGTTCATGCATGCACTCAAGCATGAAGTATTTTCCGGCATTAGAGGAATGTGTTTTGGTCAAACTAACACCTTGTTCAAGGAATTACGGTTTCATCATTTATTGTATTAAGTCCGATAGTAAGCATAAGTGTTTTTCTGTGCACTAGGGAGCGATGGCTGTCCTACAATCTTCACGCTGTCTTCTAATGCTATCCATACTCCTCTCCACTGATTTTCCCTCTGCTCTGGCCGGCAAGGTCCTTGTTTTTCCTGTTGATGGCAGCCACTGGGTCAACATGAATATACTGATCGAGGTCCTTCACTCGAGTGGTCATGAGGTCACAGTGGTGCGAACCGAAAGCAGCTGGTACGTCAAGGAGCATTCGCCGCACTACAAATCCATAACAGTGACCCTACCAGAGCCAATAGACATAGAGAAACAAGATTTCTTCATCTCCTTCCTGAGCAAAATGCTCGAGATACAGAAACACGGAGGATCGCCGATTGCATTCGTGCAGTTCTATTGGCAGATGCTGAAGATTCTCTATGGCATGCATTGGCAAGCAAGTCAGCTGGTAGTGGAAATTTTCGAAAACCCGGTGTTGATGAAACAGCTCTATGAGGAGCGTTACGACTTAGTTCTTATCGATCCCGGTCTGCCTGCAGGAGTGCTGGTGGCTCATAAACTCAAATTACCAATGGTTTACAACGTCAGATGGATCACTAGTGGAGAAGGGCACTTTGTTGTCGCACCATCTCCGGTTTCTTACGTCCCAGCAGCGTTAAGCCACTTGTCGAACCGCATGTCATTTGGAGACAGGCTCAAGAACATTTTACATTCTGTGCTAAACAAATGCATAGACCATTTTATTGTGAGACCGGAATATGACAAACTAGTTGCCCGCTATTTCGGAGCTGAAACCGATTTCTTCCACTTGCTGCAAGGCGCGGATATTTGGCTCATGAGGTCAGATTTTGTCTTCGAGTTCCCGCGTCCAACCATGCCAAACGTTGTCTACATCGGAGGCTTCCAATGCAGACCCTCCAAGCCCTTACCGCCAGACCTGGAGGAGTTTGTGCAAGGTTCAGGAGAACACGGGGTGGTTGTGATGTCACTTGGGACGCTCGTCGAAGGCCTTCCTAGTGAAATCATGTCTGAAATCGCTGCTGGTTTTGCTCAGCTGCCTCAGCGAGTCGTCTGGAGGCACGTAGGAGAGCGTCCTCGTAATCTGGGCAACAACACTCTTCTAGTTAAGTGGCTTCCGCAGAACGACCTGCTCGGTCACCCTAAAACACGTGCATTTGTCGCTCACGGTGGAACGAATGGCATTTATGAATCTATCTACCATGGTGTTCCTGTGGTTGGGATTCCCTTGCTTTTTGACCAGTTTGACAATATGCTGCGCCTCACGGTGCGAGGGGCCGCTAAGGTTCTTGACGTCACCAAACTGGACAGCCAGAGCTTTTCGGCAGCAGTCAAGGAGGTTTTACATCAGCCGTCGTACAGGGACAACATGCAACGGCTGTCTAGGCTACACAAAGACCAGCCTGTGCAGCCGCAAGACAGCGCCCTCTTTTGGATAGAGTACGTCATGAGGCATAAGGGTGCTGCTCATTTACGCACAGACTCTTATAAGATGCCGTGGTACTCGTATCACTCTTTAGACGTAATGGCATTTTTATTAGCAGTGGTGTTGGCAGTAGGAGGAGCTGTGGTTCTTATAATACGCTTTTTGTGTTTTAGACTGTGCAGGAGACAGAAATCAAAACGCGAGTGATACACTAATAAATTATATTCAGTAACAGCCTGTACTTGTAATGTATTACAGGTGCATTCTAAAGGCAACGTACCCCAGATGAATATAGGGTAAAAAAATATTAAGTAATAGATATCATCATAAAAATTAAGAACATAAACATAAATAATTGGAAACAGTTTTTTAATTATTATTAGTTTTCTGAAATGTTATGTTTAAATATGCAAAGAAGAATATGCATTTTTAAATCAAATATGTACTAATCAATCTGAATAAAAGCCTTGTTTATTGTGGATATTTTCTTTCCACTATAGTCTGAAACAACACTTTAAGAAAAGCCAAAAAGCAAAAAATTGACCAATGCTTATAATGCCTTGTCTTATTATAATGCATGCATAATTGCTCACTAAATTAATATTAATAATGATGAATAATAATTATAACAATAAATGCAATACTGTTTATTTGTGGTTATAACCTTTAAGACTATGATGATGTACAGTATGACACAACGAATACCATGTTATATTAGCCTATGATTGACTATAATTCCAATAATATAAATCAAATCTGTACAGTATCATACCATTTTTCATTACTGTTTTGTTACTGCTTAAAAGTAAGCAAAAATGTTAAGTGTAAAAGGTATTATTCTAGTAAACAATTAAAAGGCTTTGTAATGATAAATAGAAATTGTGTAGCTGCTTGATCCCCCTGTAAAGAAATCAAATGATTTTATAAAATTGTTATAATAAGATATTAAACCTAGTTTAAACATTGTCATATAAGACTTTCATTATAACTATTGTAACCATAATGTGTTCATTGTGTGTTATAAAACATTGCACCTTAAAATAGCATAACCACAAACTAGCTTGGTATTGTAATGCATTATAACCGCAGTTATGAATCGTGAGATGATACAACAGATTATAATGCTTTATATTAGGCATTATGCATGCATTATAATGCACTATGAATAAACTTGTCTTTATAATAAGCTTTTAATATTTTTTTTAAAAATGTTTTTAGATTGTTGCTGAGCATTTTCAAACTTAAATGAATAACCATAAGCTGACAGCTGAAGTCTAGGGGGATATGTAGGACATTTAGTATTTCAGAATTAATAATTCAAAGTATATTCATATCATGATTACAAATTTCACATTTACTCTTAATCGTGAGTGTGTTGAAAAATCACCCACTGCGTGTTTTGTTTACAGTAATTACATCATTGAGAATCACATGAATTTAATACATCCAGAGTTTACTTTAAAGCAACCGTTCACTCATGAACTAAAAACTGGGTCATCATTTACTCACTCTCATTTCTTTTCAAACTTCTGTTTTGCAAAACACACACACACACACACACACATTTAAACAACTTCAAACTATCTTCTTCAGAAGAATGAAAGTCATCCTGGTTTCAGTTGTGAGTGTGAGTAAATGATGACAGGATGTTCATTTTTTAAAGTGAACTATCACTTTATGTCATCTAGGATATTGCAAAAAGCAGTCAGTCCCTTAAACTACTCTTCCAGACCACGATGTACACTATGAAGGGTATGAGGAAAATAGGCAGCAGTGTGGATACGAGCACAACTTCAGCCGGGGCGTCTCGTAAATCCTCTTCATTGCTACAATGACTGAAGTAATGCTGGTGTATGCCCACAAACAGCTGCTCCATCACACGATTAGGGTAGAAGCACCCTAACACACTGCATACAAACTCCATACACTCAGTTAACCTGTGGTAGTTTCTGGACATGGGAGAGAGAGAGAGAAACATAAAGTGTAACAGGAAGAAATGTGTACATTAACATGCATTATGAAGGAGTTGAAAATGAATGTGTTAAACTGATTAATAGTTGTTTTGAACTTTTTGTTAATTATATATTCAGTTCACAAAAATGAATGTATAAGCAGAAAACCAGCATATTAGAATGATTTCTGAAGGATGAAGTGACACTGAAGACTGGAGTAATGATGCTGAACATTCAGTCGTGTAGAAAATGGTAGCAAAAAGCCCCTAATCATTCCCGACTCACAATAACAACACAATTTCTTATGCTTACGTAGAAAAGGGAAATGTCTCTCATTGTTTAATGGAACAGGAACTCTCAGAGTCCCTTAAGTTGCCAGCAATCAGGCTTCGAGAAATATCTGACTTCTTCCCCACACATCCTTCAATTGTTCTATGACCATTTCCTTTCTTTGTGCATATGTCATATTGGTAAGCAACATTTGACATTACCCCATCAGAACTTGTGCATACGGAAAGAAATAGAAACTGTTTGTTTCGATGTGTGATGCACACTCAAAATTGCATATTTACAACTACAAGACATATGAACAGAGCATCATTTGGAGATACATATCTAGAAGTATCTCCTTTTAAGTAAAGTCACATGTGAATAAGAAGCTCTGGCTTACTTTATCACCATCTCCATATTACACCAGTTCTCCTTTCCCAGTTCACTCATGCTGTGATTGAAAATATCCCTGCAGTCTCCACCATAATTCTTCAAATCCTCCTTGTGACAGGTTCCGTAATGTATTTGAGAATCTTCACAAGAGATTTGTTTGTTAATTGATACTGACAAGTGATCTAGTGTAGTCCAATAGCTCACAGAAATCTCTTACCATTTCTCTTCTGCGTGACATTGGGTCTCTCTGAAAAGGTATAGATGTCATTATGTGATTGGATGATGTAAGCATAAATATTGCAGACATTTACATACCCGTGCTGAAAAATGTGTCCCGTTCTGGCTGTACACTTTCATTCTTGACTCTGATACTCTCATCTGGAGAAACAATATTACGTAATGAGTAAATGACTTTTTATCATGCCTATTATCAATGCAACTCAATATTTGGTGACTGGACACTTGCCCAAAATTGGTCATATTTGTTTATATATATATATATATTTTTTTTTTGTTAATATATAGAAGAAAAATAAATATTACATTACAAATACAGTAGTGTCCCTCTTTAACTGCATAAACCTCCACTTTTGTAAGTTAAAGAATTTTGATATAAACTTGATATAAAACTGTCTAGAAAGTAAAATTGATATCTTATGAATGTCAGTTCATTCAAATTACAATCATATAAACCAGAAAATGTTATTGCTCAGAGGTTTCTCTTTCATAACTCATGAGATTTCACTGAAGTCTTCAATGAATCTTTGACTCATCCCAAACTTTCTTAACTAAAAAAAAACACAGACGAGACAATGCTGATATGCAGCAAGAGTAATAGAGTAATAAACTGAACGTGGGCATCGTAGATTAGAAATATTTGAGTTCATATTGAAATAGCTAACATTTGATTGGAGAATTTGGTCTCTTGGTAAATCTGAGCACAATTTGAGATTAATTTGAAAAAATCTTCAAGTTATAGTGATAGTCATCATTCACTATGAATTCATTACTTGTGGGGAACACAAAAGAAGATATTTTTAAGAATGTTAGTAACCAAACAGCTGCTGCAGCCACTGACTTACATACTAATGGAAAAAAACATTGACTTCAATGGCAGATTTTATGTATGAATTATCCCTTTAATATCTCATAATTCTCACTTTTTTTCTGCGCGATTTAGCAAATTTTGAGATGTAAACTTATACTGAGATATAAAAAGTCACAATTACTTTTTTAAATTTTCATCTCTTCCATCGAGAGCTATTTTTCTCAGAAGAATACAGTATGTGAGAAGCAGGTGATTCTCGATGTTCTCTCTCTGTTGATGTCTAAAAGAAATAACTAGTTTGTCCCTTACCTTGAGGTGCTGTTATGTTATCTTGCGTCGTTTGACCTGAAAATAGAAACACACTTTTTAATGATCACCCATGTTGCTAGCAGACATTCAATAAAGCTACATTATTATTATAATAAATCTATTCTTTTGTAAAGAAGTTAGAAGCTTAGTGCAACAATAGTAAAGTCGATGATTCATAGGACAGCTTGTAATGTGATTTCATATCTCCGAGATAATATCCACAGACAATAGTAATGGCATTGCTGATGTTTATACAGATACACTCATGCTTAAACTAAAGATCTCCTACCACTGATCATAGACGCATCCAACAAAAGCAAAAGTAATCCAGAGAGATAAAACATTGCGCAAGGCAGATTATGAATGTCAACTATGGAGTGAGTGAGTGAGGTAGCTGTTAGGTAAATAAATAGACTTGGGCTCGCTGTGGCTGGAGCATTTAAGGGGAGAAACAAAAGAAGGGAGGAACACAGGGAGACTGTGATTGTGTGTGGCTAAAGAAAACACTCCACCCATTCCTATCCACTGGGGGTTCACGGATAGTTTGGGATGAGACATTTCTTTGGAGCTCCAGTTAGTGGAAATAGGAGTTCAGCTTTCTGTTTGGATATTGGAGCCAGAGCTATTGACTTCCTGCCCTGATAAGTGTCTGCGAAGGGAGTTTTCTCAGTGGACACTATATACAACTTAGTTACAGGATTACACTGTACTGCTTACTTCCACATGGCTTTTCAACATCCAGTAAGTGTGCTAATGTATCAGATACATTTTCATGAACATATGTATTATTAACAATGGTCTGGTAATCAAGATTTCATTTAAAAAAAATAATACCAGCCAAAAATACCATTTCACAGGCGTTTTGAATTTTATGGAGAAACTGCGAATGATTCAGAAGACCAGTCTGCAATTTCGAGTCTTGACCTTCATTCGTTTTCATGTATTTCATATTGTCTTTGGCAAGCCACAATAAAGGTTTTCTGTTTTTTTTGTACTTGACTCTTTAGGGTTCTTTAAAGTTTTTTTGGGCAAACAGTACGGGTTGTAACAATCATTGTAAAGCCTCTAAACACATCGAACCTTGCATGCACGTCCATTACCCCTAAATTCAAAAATATATAAATAAATAGTTTTACCATTTTCAAGCAACTAAAAAATTTTTATGTGATGTCTCCAACACAACAGGAGGGTTAAAAGGCTGAAAAAAGCATACGCGTAAAATAGGTTATATTGTTATACAAAAGAGCACATGTGTTCTGTGTTGGCATGATAAACACGCTCCGTTTCCGTTGGTTAACATTGGCTAACCTGTGTTTTAAGTTCTGTGTACCTTGGTTTCGGAAACATTTTGTTTCCGCTCCTGCTGTTTTAAGAGAAATGTCAATAAATATAACTTTATTATTTACTGTTCTTATTTTACTTTCAGTAAATCATAAGGCAATAATTTGACTACAAAAATGTAATTTCACTCTTTAAAATAAAGGTGAAGAAGAATCATTTTTGTTTCCTTGAAGAAGTTTTCTGTGGAATAACAATGTTCCGGATGTATAGGGTTCTAAATGGAACCAATAATTCCATAAAGAACCTTTACATTAAAATAATGTTGCATTGAAAGACAAATATTAATCTCTTTATGGGAACTTATCGAGTCGTAAATCTTTATTAGTTCACTAAATTGTCACTTTACCACAATTTCATTCTAAGTGGGTTCTTGTGGTTTGCAGGTGTGGCTCGAAATGCAGAATTTCGCTGCTTTCTTTCCTACCAGACTGACACCTTTCTTAGTTTCTATCTATATACAGTGCATGCGCTTGCAAAATGTCCACATCCAGTGCCAGATTAGTCTCTTGCAGACTGCAATGGATTAAAAAAAAAGTTACATTATGTACCATTTTAATGCTCTTATATCCAACCGTTTAAGTGATGTATAATTTAGTTTACATACAACGTTCTGAAATAAATGAAGCCTTCTGTTCTTTCTATTTATAGAGATCAGGGTCATCCAACGCTATCATCAAGAGTAGTAAATAAACTTAAAGGGAATTATGCAACACAAAAAAAAAAAAAAAACTACACGTGAACAGCTAAAGACTTGTGACCCCTTATAATGAAATGCACTAGGAGTGCATTTATTAGAAAAATGTTGCTGGTGAAAGACGGTGCTATAGACAGATTGCTAATGAACGAATGCAAAATGATTGCGAAAGCCATAATAATTTCTGGTAAACTATGTTTCAAATTCAGATAATCTTAGGTAATAAAACACAACAGCTGAATCTCCATGATGTCACAAGCACGAACAGCAGGATTAAGTAATTTTCTGGCACGCCGAATTGCACGATCACTGCAAAAATATGAATGTTTCTGCTGACAAATTACAGCAGACAATACAACATATTATAGTATTAATGCTGTTTTTCTGCATCCGCTTGAATGCGTGCCATAAGGGGATCTCCAAACCCAGACGTCAGTATTTAAACATACAACTTGCGGCAGATTTGCGTGAGAGCGCATGCTGTCTGCGGAGAACATACGAGAGGTAGACATGCAACGAGACCTGACACACTTTGTCTAAAAGGTTATTTACTGTCCACAAATCAACAGAACAGATTTCATTTATGCTTTTTGTTCATTTGAAACCAACTAACTGAAAGCAGCCTGGTGATGAATCTATTTAAAGAATGCTTTAGAGAATAATTTAGCATAGAATCTAACATCCTTATTTTTGTATTTGATCTGAAAATAAAGAGAAACAGAAATAAATTATTAAATGCTTTAATAATTATTAAATTATTGAACCATTAATTCCCAAATAAATTGTTGCTGTTACATTTGGAATAATTCATTGTTATATTGTTAATATAATTTGTAATAAAAATAAAAAAAATCTGTTAAATGTATTTTTTTTTTTAATGTAAAACAGTGAAAAACTATTGTAGATTTTTTTTAAACAATTTTGAAATTGCTAGTGAATTTCCCAAATAATTACAAAGAAAAGGGACTTTTCTGAAGTAGAAAGACTAAAAGTGTATGTTCTTGTAAAATGCACTCCAATAATCGTTATTTTATTTCCAGCTTTAAAAATCAAATTGGTGTAGAAACTATTTTTACTCAGATATTGTTTGTAAATTTCACATAATTACAATCGGCAACATTTTGAAGTAGAAAGACTAAAATAGTATATTCTTCTGAAATGTACTCCAATAATCCTTATATATATACAGATAAACACACAAACACATATATATATATGTGTGTGTGTGTGTGTGTGTGTGTGTTCTTACATTTATAAAACCTCTAAACGTCTTCATACAAGACAAAACTAGCATTGTTGAATACAAATCAACAAGACAAGTTTAATTTATACTTTTTGTTCATATATATAATTCATAAAACCTCTAAACATCTTCATACAGGACAAAACAGTTGCACAAAACTAACATTGTATATAAATGCAGTCTACTAGAACTAGTTTGTTAAATGTAAAAATATTTCTGTTTGTTTTCATATTGTTTTTATTATTTAATTATATTATTATTATTATCGTTAAGACCGACAGCTGTGAAGATTCTATCACTGCTGCAAACTGTGATTTCTGGCATGAAGCTAACAACACTCCAGGCACAGTGTCAAATTAAAAAAAAAAAAACAGGACTTGTTTCTGCAAATAACTCACAGGAAATGGGCCATAGCTGGTTTGGCAGTGCTGCCACTACCAAACATCTGTCACATCCTGTCACACACTACCCAAAAAGCTGCCCTGCTGATCAATATCTTTATTCTGAGTACAGTTATCTGAATGGCACCTGTGAAAATGTTCTCTGAGAAAACAGCCTCATGTATGCGTGCCTGCTTTCAGAGGCCTGTATCTGTGAGGAACTACTCTATCCCCGGCCAGATACCAGATCAAAATAGAAATCGAAAAGCATAAAATGAAAAAACAAAGCTCAAATGCATGAGAAAAAGTGCTGATCTGAAAGCATGGCATCTTTCTACAGAAGAGTGTGAAATAACACCCGCCAGCAGGCAAATATGGGCCCTCTGCGGGTAATTTTGCTTATTTGCGTATTTTGCGTGCGGTGATCTGTAAGAAGTCTGAAACTTCTGCTAAATAAATGTCGTGAGTGAACTTAAAACGATGAACGTTTTCTTCAGTTATGCAATTTTCTTTTTCAGATTTTTTTTACTGTAATGTATTTGTGTGTACGTCCAGAATATTGACTTTCTATTGTATTGCATTGACTGATCTATGTATTTTCACTCATTGTACGCTTGTTTTCAGGATGCGACAATAAAGTGAACTGAGCTGAATTGATATGTATTATACATTGATCACATTTACACTCACATGAAATAAAAACAATTTTAAAAATGTCTTTAAAAACCACATTCAGTCCTCGACACTTGGCACGTAAAGCACGACGTGGCTAACACTCATCTTACAAGCAATTTTGACACAGAAAAAAAAACAACCTAACATCTCAAGAGCTAACCAAACCAAAAAAATGTAATAAAATCAGCAAAAACAGTGTACACACAACTGGATCAGAAATGTTAAAGGGACAGTACACCCAAAAACTCACCCCAAAGTTATTCCAAAACTTTATCCTTCTGATAAAAAACAACTCGTACAGGTTTGAAACAACATGAGCGTGAGCAAATAATACAGTAAAAAGATTTTCATTTTCTTAAACTATACAACACCTTTAAGTATATGTGGGAAGAGGATAAATGAAACGTTTTGTTTTGTTGAAATGTGCATTAATTC
>JAUCMU010000050.1:2494489-2513739 GCA_032275025.1 Enteromius treurensis | reverse complement strand
ACTATAAGAACACTTATTTTTATGGAATTCACACATCTTTATATTTTAATTGTTTTACTCTTTTAACCCTGTTACATCTGCATCTGGAAAACTCTTTCGCAAGTTTCTGTTAACAGTCAATTTTCCCATGGGGAAAATTAGCCCACAGATGTCTCGCAGATTTACCAGAAATCATGCTCCTGTTTTTAAAATTCTTGCGCAATGCTCTTAAAACGTGTACATTGTGATTATATTTGTGTTATTTTTCACTGTAATGCAGCGAATGTATTAATTATATGTTTTGGCTTAGTATTTGTTACACATCCACTATGCAGTTAATATTCAAACATCACTAAAAATACAGGATTCCTAACAATCACATTTTATCAAATTCGGTGATCACCCAGACGCGAAAACAGAAATAGAGTGGTTTGCAAAGGAATTCTGCATTTGTAAACTGCTATTCAATAACCAGAATTCTTAATAATTCAGAACATGCTTTCAGTTTTTTTAGATCAAGACAGAATTGTCCAAAAATTTTCCCTAATCATTAAAGACCTGCCCGATCTCATGAACGTGTGCATAAATAGCACGCCAAATAAAAAACAAAAACTCGTGGTATCGATTTGCAAAAACTGGTTATTATATGCACGCCAAACACAAGTGTCTCATATACACCACTTTTTCTTTTTATTTGGCGTGCTGTAAGAACATATGTCTACTTATTTTGTTGTTCTGATTGTATTTTCACACGATGCTTTATGGTTAGATTGATTAAAATAAACTTAATCCTCAGCAAAATTGCTATACAAAAATCTTAAGTGAATTATGTGTTTTTCCTCCAGTTTAAGACTCAGGGCAGTGGCTCTTCATCCAGTCATCCATCACAGATTCTGCAAGAGAACAAAACCAAATAAGACCCATACAAAAATCAGTCAAAGACATATAGGCCTACTGATACTATAACTTGATGTGTTTCCTCCATACCTGCTGTTTCTATTTTGCAACTTCAAGCAGAAGAAGAGGGGGCCGCATCCACACTATTCTTCTCCTTCTTTCTGGGCATTGAATACTTTATCTTGACAAGGGAGCTGAACTTGATGAAGTTGTTGATGATTATTGGCACAGGCAGGATGATGAGCAGAACCCCGACCATTGCGCAGAGAAAAGATATAAACTTGCCTTGAAATGTTACAGGAACTACGTCTCCATAACCTACTGTGGTCAGTGTGACCACAGCCCACCAAAAACAAATGGGAATGTCAGTGACGTATGCCTCTTTAGCATCAACTTCTGCGAAGAAAAACATTGTCCCAAAGATGAGCGTGCAAATGAAGAGCATAAGAGGGATGGTGCAGAGACTCGTGGCACTGGCCCGAAGAGCAAAGTTGAGCACTCTCACGCCGAACACATGCTGCATCAGCTTGAAGACACGGAATAAACGCATGCATCGCATTGTATGCAGAAAGCCAATCACCTTCTCACAGTACATGCTCGAACACCACCGGAGGAACAGCGGGGACAGAGCCAGCAGGTCGACGATGTTCATAACATTCCTGAAGAAGCCCAGTTTGCTTGGACAGCTGACTGCACGTATCACAAATTCAAACACGAACCATATCGAACACACCAACTCCACTACGTCTAGAGATTCTACTGGATGGGTGTCCATAAAATTCTCGCTCGAGTTGCCTTTCCAAAACAGGGGAAACCGGGAAAGATACATATTGGCTTGCAGAGAGAATGCGGCGATAGAGAGCAGGATGAAGGTCAGAGATACAATCGCAATGACCTGGAGAAACAGAAACATCAAGAATGAGCAAAGACCAAGAATCTGGAGTAGAGTGATGCCAGTCATGACTCGCTTTAGGTTTGTGCACCATGAATTGACCTATTGGTAAGCCCCGCCCACCTTAGTTACTGTTGCTCCCTCAGACAAACAAATGTTGTTGCTCAATGTCTTACAATGACAGCTGCAGTGTGAAAACCTTCTCCGATTATGGTTTTGGACATAGAAGGCCACCAAATGGCAATTAAATATTCCATGGAGGGATTTATAAAATATTGTAAAATAAATACAGTGGGTAATGTTTGTCTTATGGTTAAATGCTTAGGGACATATTTGCCCTGATTTGTTTGTATTTAAGGAATGGAATAGAGTAAATTATATTGTTTTTCCTCTCAGGATACCTTGAATCAGTGTTATCAAAGGCATATCGTTTATCCATTTGTTTGTAGCACAAATTGAAGGTCAAAATCAAGGTCAAGGCAAATTGATGCAAGCTTCAGATCTTACAGTGTTTCTCTATGCCACTGAAACCTAAGGATGTCTGAGATACTCTACTGCCATTGGCTCACCTCTGTGGTGGGGTGGAGGGGCTTACTGATAGGTCAATTGCATTGAGAATTTGAAATTAATTTTAGTTTAATTAAATTTAGTAGGCTTCCCAGCTAACGGGGAACGTTTTCGTAACTTTGGCTAACGTTCTCCAAAGGTTCCCTCAAAGTTATCAAAAACATTCTTGCATAATGTTAAAAAAAAAAAAAGTTTAAAAACTTTATCATAGCGTTGTTGGTGGAACATTTTAAAAACGTTAGCATTAGAAACATTACCATTGAGTTGTTAATGGAACGTTCTAAAAACATTTTGAATAACAATCTTATAACCGAACAAGAACGCTAATACAACGTCTAAAAAAACTGTTCAAACATATTGTTTTTATAACTTAATGGGAACGTTAGGAAAACGTTCTTAAAACACTAACATAATGGGGAATGGAATGTTTTAATAATGTTTGAAATAACGTTCTTAGAACATTAATATAACAAGACAAAAATGTTGTAAAAACATTTTAAAAATCATTCTTATAACAAAACAAGAACACTAAAACGACATCTAAAAAACTGGACGTCTTGAACGTGTTATTATTAAACCAGTGTTATTAGTATGATTTAAAAGATAAGCTCAGAGAGAGAGAGAGAGAGAGAGAGAGAGAGAGAGAGAGAGAGATAAACGTACTTTGGCAGCAATAGATGAATATGGCTTGTCAAAGAGAGCCCATATCTTCTGCTGCCAAGTCCTGGAGCTGCTGGATTGGTCTTTTTGACCTGGTTCCTCATCTTTCACTGAAGGTTCAATTTGAGCCAAAGCCTCTACGGTATCTTTGTTCTGTTGAAATGTTGCCCAGCAGCAGGGCTCCACATCTGTGCTGCTTACACCCCAGAAAGCAAACTCCTCCTCCAGCAGTACCCCACACAAGTTGTTGGGGCAGTGCAGCTTCCCGCTTCTGTAGTACTGCAGCACATGGGTGAACACTTCAGGGTTGCGATCAAAAAAAAAGTTCTGAAGGAGGCTTCTCAGTGTCCACCAGCATGGCAAGACGGGCCCCTGGAAGGGTCATTAGGGTGCTCATGAGGGTCTCATATTTTACTCCACCGACATTTATCACTATTTTGTCACTACTGGCCTCAGAGGCCGCCAGTGAGAAGATACCCTCAGAACTCATATTAGCAGACAAAGAGATCAGTGTTGATATTCTGCAGATGTTTGAAGCTGTTTTTCTGCAATCCAATCAAAGGTTTATTATTAAGTTAATTTAATGTAATACGACATTACTAGATTTAGCACCACAGAAAGGAATTAAAAATGTCAATATACTGAACAAATATGGTTACATTAAACATTCGCAATAACCCAATGCTCATTTTAAAGAAATGGACTCAACAAATTGTTTGCATGAATTATAAAAAAAATTAAACTGTAAAAAAATTAATCACCAAATTTTCCTCATATATTATAATCTTTTAGTAATACCAACTAATGCATAAATAAATATTATTGTTCCATCAATTATAGTAGAAGATATTTTACGAGCAGAAATGAACGATCCAAGAGAAAAGAAAATAAGACAATAAATAAAAATCAATAAATAAAAGCATTATAAACTAGTGTTATATTCTTGAATATTTTTTCATTAGAAAATAAATTGCCCAATTATGGCTGAAAAGGTAAAAAATAAATCAAGGACTACATGAAAGATAAACTGACCTTTCAAATCTCTTCACACAGAACTCTTCCTCGGGACACAGAATATTCCTTTTCTAATTTCCTTCTCAGAAACCTCTCTCCATGTAGCTCGAAACTCGGAGTTGTGCAATACTGACTT
This sequence comes from Enteromius treurensis, assembly GCA_032275025.1. Taxonomy (NCBI): domain Eukaryota; kingdom Metazoa; phylum Chordata; class Actinopteri; order Cypriniformes; family Cyprinidae; genus Enteromius; species Enteromius treurensis. Next base: position 2,509,594 of record JAUCMU010000050.1, on the reverse strand, counting down.
AAGCTTTGCAGTTTTATATTTTTCTGCAGCCCAGCCTCCAAAGTTCCCGAAGACAAGTTCACCATTCACCAAAGAATGTTCTTTTTTTTTCTGTCCTTCTGATTAAATCCAGCCGCTCCGGAATGAACTTCCTGTGGGACCATCTTATTGGCAGATGCCTGCAGATACTTCGCTCTAGATAATTCATATATGAAGAAACTTTTTCTTTAGCTCAGCTGTGCAACACACACACACACACACAAACACACTCACATACTGTACTTGCATTTGTGGTTTAAAGGGTCTCTCCATATGTGTAATGGTGTTTAAACTATACAAACTGTATCTGGTATTGTCCTTCACTGACCCTACACATAAACCTGCCCCTTACAGGAAACTGTGTACAGTTTTTGAATTTCATCATGCACTGTTTAGTATGTTTTTTAAGCCTTTTGTTTTATGGGGACACAGGAAGTGTCCTCATAAACCATGTTTACTTTGTAGTACCCATGTCATTTGTGTCCTCGTAAACCACAAATCTCAACACACACACACACACACACACACACACACACACACACACACAAATTCAAATACAATACCAGATGTTGATTCTAATGCACAACGTCCAAGAAAAACAAATGTTCCGAGCAGCTCTGACGTGGTATTTCATAGCCTACGTATTACTGTAATTTGGTCAAAGCTGATTAGTTAGATTTTTTTTCATTTATTAATTTATTAAATAATCATTTGTAGTCCACAAGATTCTTTTTTAATTATTCAAATTCAAAACGGTAAAAAAATAAAACAGTACAAAGAACCAAAGGGAGATTTCCGCTGTCCAAAATAATATCACCTTAACATTTAACTTCACTAAAGATATTTGTGTATGACACACACACACAAACACAAATATGATACATTCATTCATACCGCATTGCCAGCCAGTGAATCTTTTTTTATCATCATCATTATTATTATTAACAATATCAGAATATCAGACAGGTAAAAGTACCAGTCAGTGCTGCCATCAAGGAGTTGTTCAGATCTGCTGGAGAACCAGTAGGTGGCGTAACTGATTTAATGTCTTAATCGAGTATTACTGTAACATGCAGGGGCTACTGTGCAACCTTTTAGTTTTCTTAAAGTTCAATCTATTTTTAAAAAGGAAATATTCTGTGTGTACACTTCGACATTTATAAAATGATAGGGTGATCTTTAAACAAGAAGATGAATAAATAAACATATTACAGTGAGTAAGCCTACTGTAGTAATATAACACATAATTTTGTATCATATAGAAAGGATATGTTTAAATGAACACATTTAGTATGAGTCCTCAGATGTGTAAAGGAACAGCTGTGTCTGCTGAGGCTATCACATCTACTATGGTTTCTATGGGCTGTCATTTGCATTGCAAACGAGCACTGCAGGGACAAGATTATAATACAATGTCTAGTAAAGATCTTTTCAGTATCATACACGTATATATAATGATATTTTATTTTAAGAAATTAAACTATTTTCCTCTGCTTTTTATAGTACAGTAATAAGAATTTTTTTAGTTTATTTATTTACTTATTTTTTATCAGCAAATCATCATATTAGAATGATTTCAGTCAAAAAAATCCTATCAACCCCTAACCCAAATACCCAATTCAAATGATTATAAAAAGTTATAAATATATGTATATACACTATGTGCATTTGTGGCACTATAGATTCTCAGTTATCCCTATCAGTAGTACATCTGCACAAGTCTAAAGTAATTCCCAAATGTGTGTGCAGTCTAATTTGGTTGTCTTTAGTATCCTAGCAACAAACACCAACAAGTAACTCGAGACTCCGGATGTAGGTGGACATCTGAGTCAGTATCAGGTGTTCATACAAGACACACTCATCCAGCACTAGGACCCAGAAGCCACCCAGTGCCCACATCACTCACTCACTCCTCTCCCTACCTGAACTACTCACTCCAGGATGGGACAGAGAGATGTCGCAGAGACCAGAAGAGGACTAAAACACATCCAAATAGACAACAGCCTTGCCTACTGGTGTCATCTTTCTTTCCGCATGCACAGCTCGGAAGTTTTGCCTACTGCAAATCTTCTGCAGAAGACTCGAAAGAACCAGAAGAAGTCAGCAGCTATGTAAAAACCACAACCTTTTATGGATTTTCAAGCTGTTTCCAAAGTGTCCCACCACCACGACTGAAAAAGACTGCTTCCTCAAGTGTTTCGGATCAGTGAGTAGAAGTTGTAGTTGCGCTTCACCGAGCAACATCTAAATGATCTGGACTGTATATGTGTACCTCTGTGAGTAACTCTGCATACAGTCATGGGGAATGCAGCTGGAAGTCTGGAGATGTCCCCTGGACGGGATGTCAAACGGCCCCTCAGCACATATGGGCAGAAACAGCCACAGGCCCCTAAACTGCCTCTACCACCTGAGGACGAATTAGAAGAGAGGTTCAGCATGGTGTTGGTACGTAATGATAAAATATCCCATAATGCAGTAGACTAAAAGGATTTCATTTGTAATATGTCTTTTACTTAGTAAGTGTTTTGCTGATTAGGAAAGCAGGAAAACGGCATGTTTGTCTCATCCAGTATATGCGGCTGTAGCTGAGATGCTGATATTGTAAATATGTGTGATATGCATGGTGATACAGTATGCATCTGTATCTGTTTGCATGCAGAATTAAAGGATATTATCAAGTGAACACAGACTGGAAATTGAAACAGCAGAGCTGGTCTGAATGACATAATACAGCTTTTAGGCTGTAGACTGTGATGGAATGTGTACTGAGGTGATTGCATTCATATGCGTGTTTGTGAAATCTGACAAATCTCCTCGAGTATGTGTGTTATGCATCAGCGAGGCTGTAATTGTGCAGCTGCGAGATTTTAATGCGTCATTAGGTGCTTTTCATGCGCTTTATCTATCATCTGCATCTCATTTTGATGAGTGTACATTATGGGAGTGTGTGTGGAGGCTTAACACTTTTTTAGTTTAAAAAGAAATATGGGGTCAATTTACCATTAAAAATGTAGACAATGTTTTTTCTTGAGCATTTTTAAGGCGAAAGTAACAGTTTAAAGTTAAAAATGCATAAATTATGTGATTGTTTGTTACAAACCCGCAGCTTTTTGCTCCACAAGATGTTAGCTGATGGACTGGAGTGGTGTAGCTTACTTGTGGGTTACTGTGATGTTTTTATCAGCTGTTTGGACTCTCATTCTGGTGTCACGGATTCACTCCAAAGGTGATCAAGTGCTGCATTGTTAAATCCCTCCAAATCTGTTCTGGTGGGAGAAACAAACTCATTTATACCTTGAATGGCCTTAGGGTGAATAGACTGAAATTTAAGTCATCATTTACTGAAAATCACCTTGACAGTCAATGTGTGGGATCACAAAGTAGCCACTAATATCTCTATTTGTGGTCTACTTTGTGTGAAAAATGATCCAGCACTGTTTTAATTAAGGCATGGAATAACCTACTTTTCAACTACTTAATATATTTCAAGAAAACTGATCCTGATTCACAGTAGTGTATTTTAAAGAGTGTAGACCAAATCCAACAGTACCCATGTTTAAAATGAATATTTAGCCAGTGTTTTACTCTTCATATAACTTAATTAAGTCGAGTTGGTAAAGTTAGCTGTAATGTATTCCATGTTAATTCATTTACTCCGCCAATATCCTTAATGCTGTTTCTAAATCAGATAAGCACTCCACACTTTCCCATCATACAGCAGTGAAAGGCCATCTAAGTATTAAAATGCTCGTGCAGGCCCTCCATCCAACATTTTATCCAGTCACCATCTATAATGCCTACGGAGAAAGAGAGAGTTTGCGACATGCTGTTTGTGTAATGGAAATAGAATGCAAATAATGCAAGCAGCACCAGGCAGTGTGTTCGTGATAAAAAACAATTAAAAGAGCAATCACTTAAAAACACACCTAGTCAGGTATGAAATGTAAATATTACACGGCAAAACTTCAGTGCAATTACCTGTGAACTTGTTTTGTAAAAGTTACAAGTATTCAATTAAGAAACTGTATAAACAATAAAGTATTGCATAACAGTGCACACACACACACACACACACACACACACACACACACACAAAGTCATGCAAATACACATTTAAAGAGAAATCTGAATTATTTTTTTTGTTAGGCTGAATTTGAAAGCTATAGTTTAGTCTGTGCTCACACATGCATGTGTTGTAGCTTTTAAAACAGTCATGCTGGTGATTTCTATATCGCCTTGCCAAGAGGAGGAACGCAAAACATCTGCAAAAAACGACAGGACTGTAATTATACAAATGGCCCGTTCAGTTATTGATATTTTTCATGTGGCCACTTAACGAAAGAACAATCCATCCATCTTCAGCTGTGGTCCAGCCTTCAGCTGATCTAGAAACACTCAGGACAGAAATCTATGAGATACAATGAATCAAAGTCAGCTCTGAATGTATTTCAATATAAATATTACAGTCATAAAAACCAGGCTGATGGTTGAAACCAACAACAGTATGAGAGAAAATCAAGCTGAGCTCTCATGAGGTGTTTTTAATGCGCTTTATCTACCAGTATCATGTGCATATAATTTATGATGAGCAGAGTTATTTTAGAATCAGTAAGGTACTTTTATATTTACATTTTCATTAAAACATAAACATATGTACATATATTAAGAGCTGTCAAACAATCACAACTAAATGCATCCAGAAAAATATTATTGTTTGCATAACACATTTTTGTGTGCTTTTCTATAGAAATACACACAGTATATAATTTGAAAATGTATGTATATACATGTATTCACATGTCTATATTTAAATTCATATAATTTTTATTATAAATAAATACATTTAATATATAAAAATAAAATATCTCTGAAATATATACATGCGTGTGTGTGTATTATATATACATAAACATAGGTTAAATTAAAATAATATGATAAATGTTGCTTTGACCACTATTTAAAATAAATAATTATTATACTAATAAATTAAATAATAAAAAAAAATAAAAAAATAATTTTTAAATGGTTTTAATTTTAGTTTGTTTTAGTTAATAACCCTTCATTAAGTGTCTTTAAATAATTCATTTATAAATATATTACAAAATGGGGATTGTAAAAGTACCTGATTACAAATATACAAAAAACTCATGCAAATATGATAAGCTGAAAACAGTGTAATCTTCTTTCATAATTCTGCTGAAGGTAAATGTGATATGACGCTCTGAATAGACGTGCATTGCTTTCTGCACGTGTCCTGTAGTGTATGCTGCATTGCTGCAATGATCATTGATGCATTAATTATTATTGTTGTACATACTTGCATAACATTTTGAGGATTCATAATAACGTGTGATGATGTTGTGTTAGCCGACCTTTCAGTGAAATAGCTTTCAGAGAATATAGAAAGGAAAAAGAAAGGCTGTTCAGAAATGAGAGAAATAAAGCAATCAGTGATGGTTGAAGAATTGGAAGTGTTTTGTCCTTGATTCTATTTTTCTGCAGCCTCCTTGTCCTTATTTTATAGGTAGAAAGGGTCAGCTATCAGAAAGGGTCAGAGTCAAAAGAAACTATGAGATCTATGCAAAGATAACACTGTCTACACGACACAGATGTAACCCCGACAATTATAATCAATGGAGTTGTCTGCAATGCAGGTGTTCCATAAAGGAAGACAGTTTGAGAGAGAAAGTGTGTGTGTGCTTGCCCTAAAGCAATATTTCTGCAGATTGCTGTTTTTCTTCCATTGACCTGTTTTGCAAATTAGGACACTGTGCCATGCTAATGTGCCATACTTAGTGAACAACTATAATTCTACATGCACAAAAAGGAAACGACAGTAAGAGTCAAACATGATTTAACTTTTACATATCATACCATTCAAAAGTTTAGGGTTAAAAAAAAAAAAAAAAAAAAATTCTAATCATTTATTTGATCAGAAATGCAGTAAAAATAGTAAAATTGTGAAATATTATTACTATTTAAAACAACTTTTTTTCTATTTAAATATGTTTTAAAATGTATTTTAATCTTGTGATGCGCAGCTGAATTTTCAGCATCATTACTTCAGTGTCACATGATCCTTCAGAAATCATTCTAATATGCTGATTTTCTGCTTACGAAACACTTTTTATTATTAACGTTGAAAACAGCTGTGCTACTTAATATTTTGTGAGAATTTAATAATTTTGAAGAATAAAAAGTCCAGAAGAACAGCATTTATTTAAAATCCAAATCTTTATAAATGCTTATTACTCTCACGTCTGATGTTTGGTCTACTTCCGATTATTTCCATGCAAGAGGTACAAAAGGTTTCTTTCCACTTTTCACAGAAAACAAGATTGCATAGGTCTGGCGTGTATAGATATAGATATTTAGACTGTTAAGTGTATTTGCTTTGGCTTTGGAGTATACAGTTCTCGAGTCTTTGGTCAGTCTTGGGTTCATAGGCGGGTCAAAGAAAGGCAGAATATTAGTATAGAGTTCATTGAGATCTTTTGCAATGTTCTCAAAACATTTGATAACATTCCTGAGCTATCGACAGAAAGATACAGCCAAGGAATCAGTCGCAAAACAAATACTGAGGATTCCCGTCATCTTTCACAGCAAAATATTCAGTTTCATTCTGTCAAAGGACCTCAACAACTGTATATGCAGAAAGTCAAACCACTTTTTAAGCTTAAAAAAACAGAGGGCATGTGAAAATATGAGGAGGAAATTTCCCAAACTGCCTCCAAGGGAATAGCAACACTGTCATAAAAACGTTCATGAGTAAATGCATCAAGTAAATGAGTATGAGTAAATTGATTAAGTAAATGCATCCTTGGCAAGCATAAGAGAATGAAAGATGACCTTGAGGATGATTTTCATAAAGTTTTAGGGGGTTTAGACGCAGCGTACACACATCATCTGATGCTCAGATGAGTCACTGATGAGGTAATTCTGTAGGGCTATAACAGTGTGTGTGTGTGTGTGTGTGCAACACAAATGCAAACACTCATGCTGTTCATAAATAATTTAGGAGATCGTCATAGCAACAGGACATTCACACAACACTAATCTGCCGGTTCAGAAAGGCCATTCTTAGAGTCAGCATACCTCATTATACATGTGATCTTGTAACTGGCTCACAAGACACAACCGCTTACTCATCACTTCATATGTGACCATCTGCAAACAAGAGTAATGTGTGATAACTCTGCAATAGTCTGGGAACATATTACAACTACATCGGAAGAAAATGTGGGAGGTGCTAAACTTGCCACAGAGATGTTTGTGTGCTATGGCTGGTTAGCAGAGTATTTTGTATTTTATTTTTTTTTCAGAAAAAAATGCTTTTTAGCACAGATATTTTAAGAGTAAAAGAACATTTTAAATGTTACAAAATATTTGACATTTTCAAATGTTGCACTTTTGAACTTTCCTTTGACCTTTGTCAAAGAACCTTGTCAGTCTTAACAAAAAGGACAATTGCTTTAAATTTTTTAACTGTGATAAATGTTTTTTTGAGCATCAAATCAGCATATCAGAATGATTTCTGAAGGATCATGTGACACTAAAGACTGGAGTAAATTCTGCTTTGATCACAGCAATAAATTACATTATATTTATAGCGTAAAACAACTTTTTGAAATTGTAAGAATATTTCACAATATTACCTTTTTATTGTATTTTTGATATATATCATTGAAATATATTGATATTTTTTTATATTTGATATATACATACAAACATGCTGTAAAAATCATTTTTAAGAGTTTGCCTCAGTGAACTAGAACTAACGGCTCTGTAAAGTTAATATAAATGAATTCAAACTTACAAAAAGGTGTGTTTTGTCTCTTGCTCTGTGTTTGTAGAATACTATGAATCTTCCACCTGATAAAGTGAAGCTGCTCTGTCAGTACGACAACGAGAAGAAATGGGAGCTAGTTTGTGACCAGGTCAGTTCAGAGCAAAAACATACAAACATTTACTTCACATCTTCACTTTACCATGAAGCTGTTTTACTGCCCTAAACCAAACTTGTTAGTTTCACGCAGTTTCAACAGTTCACGCAGAGCATTTATTGAAATATGACAACATAAATGAATAAATAAATATTTAGCAAGTGGCTGTGTAGCAAACATAGCAATTATCATTTACACTGCAAAGTCTTAAAGGTGCAGCAACATTAAAGATCATGAAGGTTAACATTTATTCAATCTGCTTTGATGCAAGAAACGTGGCTAAGAAATGAGAACTTCAGGAGAAAAACCAAAAAGTAATGAATTTCTAGTCCTTCTGGTTTCTCTTTAATCAGGAGCGGTTCCAGGTGAAGAATCCTCCGTCAGCGTACATTCAGAAACTGAAGAGTGTGTTAGAGCAGGGAGGAGGCAGAAAGGTACAGATACAGTATATGTTTGAGTTTGTGTACGTGTGTTTAAATCTGAGAGTGAGATACAGAACCTGTCTGGTTATTATCAATCTGAAATATGTGAATGACTTCAATCAATAAAGTTGTATATATGTGATTTGTAGTTTAAAAGGCGAGTTCAAGAATCCACACAAGTTCTGAGAGAGCTGGAGATCTCTTTGCGCACCAATCACATCGGGTAAGAACCAACACATGACTTGCAATGCCTGGCCTGATTACATTTTAATATTTTTTTTAACTTAAAAGTTTATCACATTAAAGGAACAGTTCAACCAAAAATTTGAATTTGCTGAAAATGTACTCACCCTCAAGCCAGCCAAGATGTAGATGAGTTTGTTTCTTTATCAGATTTGGAGAAATGTAGCATGACTCGCTCACTAATGGATCCTCTGCAGTGAATGCTGATAAAAATTCCCAAAATAAACCACATGCCTCAAATCTGTCATTAAGATTTTAACTTTAATCGATGTTTCCGGGAATACAAGTCCTCTATCCATAATGTTGCTTTCTCCATCCATTTTGTCTGCCTAAAACAGCCTTGTCTGAAACAGATGAGAAATATGCACAGATTACCGAACGCACAAATCACACAGCACCATTTACCAGTGAAAACAGAATAAAATTAAAACGTTGGTTGTTTTTAACGGGAAAGGATGGACTTTTTCACTTCAGTAAGCATTATTATGGGTGAGCAAGTGATGGAATGCTAGATTTCTCTAAATCTGTTCACGTGAGGAAACATCTAGGATGGCCTGAGGGTGAGTACATTTCAGTGGTTTCTGAAACCAGGCAGTCTGGAAAAGTCTGTGTGGACACTGGACCGTAATTTCTTTGTCACTCGTAATGTATCTCAGTTGTGCTCCTTTTGTTCTTCATTGTATCGTTCTCGCTGTCTGTTCAGGTGGGCTGAGGAGTTTCTAAATGAAGAAAACAAGGGTTTAGATGTGCTAGTGGACTACCTCTCTTTTGCTCAACGTGCAGTCACGTATGTACAAACACACACACACACACACACACATTGTCCAAGACACAATAGAGGAACCTAAATTCTTAATGTGACAAGGCGTCTGGGAAGAGAACATGCTCTCACCGTCCAATGTCTGAAAGCAAGCCTCTGATAGCTAACACTGCTATTATATTCATCAGCCTGAGCAACAAACAAACAACAAAGCAACACTGTATGGCTGTCAAAAAACATTTTGATGATTTTAATAGAGTTTGATGACCAAGGATGTATTTATTTATTCAAAATTGCATTAATAATAGTAATACTGTTAAATATTATTGCAATTTGAATATATTTTAAAAGGTAATTTATTCCTGTGATGCAAAGCTTCATTTTTTCATTCTTCAGTGTCACGTGTTCATTTTAAAATGCTGATTTGCTGCTTATGTCTTATTATTACTAGTCTTGAAAACAGTTGTGCTGTTTAATCATCATGCAATCATAAGACAGACGCTTACTGTGTTTTACAGATATGACATGGACAGCTCTGATAACGGAAGCTTTGAAGAGAAATCTGTGGAAGATCTGACCACCAGTGCGACAAACTCCCCTACCCACAATTCCCCGCGCTCAGGACGCCCCTTCACCACAAGGTCAGTTATGGAACATAAACCGCTTTGAAATTATGTATTATATGTATTATCTTATTTAAATTATCTTATTTAAAGTGCCCTTATTATGTTATGAAAGTTTTATATTTTGATTTTGGGAGTCCCCAACTACAGGAAGACATGCATGCAAGGTCAAAAAACACTTACATTGTGCATTTATTTTTACCTTATTTGCTCAACGACTCCCAAACGTTTTGCTCAAAATTAATTTTACCTCCTCCTTTGCGTGAGGCTTATGATTTATCAATTTTATTTACATTTCAAAATAAAATCAGCGTTTGTGCGCAATGCTTTGTTTACAGTGTTACCGGGGAAACTACCGGGGGCTATTTTACAGCTTGGTGAACAATTAATATGCATTTTCATTTCACGTCAACATGACACGCTTGGGATTGTTTTAAAAACGATTCATTTCAATGATTTCTCTTTCTTTTGAGAGACAATAACTCTCATTCACAAATAACTGTATACAGTATATAACATCACACACACTGACAATAAATTCTACGCAAGGAAATATGCATAGACCTAGACCAACATGCACGTGTGCGAAACACTATCACTGTAACATCAAATATGTCTGCAATGTATTTTGAGATCAAAACATGTGTTCAAACACACACACCCAATTACTTCAGGATCAACTGCATTCCTGTTACAGAGAGTTTGTTTGTATGCATCTCTGTCACAGTACTTTTGTGTTGCAGATTACACAATTACATGGTTCTGCCTTTAATTAATTAGTTGATCTATAAAATATTGACTTTTTTCCTATTTAAACCAAATCTTCATACAAAATGTACTGTTAATGATATGTAAACATAATCTATATTTATAATCAAATATAACAATAAAAAGAAAAACATGTATATTAGTAAATAAATTTATAAATATAAATACCAAAAAAGATGTTAATAAAATATAAGCGCAAATAAAATATTTAAAAAAAGACAAAAAATTAAAATATAAAATTTTTAAAACAAATATTTATAAATATGACTTCTTTTGATCAGGAAAGCTCTGAGATATTCGCGTCTGCTCAGCCAGAAGAACCACCTGCATCTCTGCATTATGTGTCTCCGTGCCATCATGAACTACCAGGTACTTCTCATCTCTTTCTCCTCTCATCTCATCTCATCTTTTTTCTTGATTAATGTGTGTCGGCTTGTGTTAGTTAGGGTTTAACCAGGTGATGGCTCATCCCAACTGTGTCAATGAAATCACCCTGAGTCTCAACAACAAGAATGCCAGGTGAGAAGACTGTGTGTGTGTGTGTGTGTGTGTTGAATGTGTTATTTCTGCACTGCTGTAGTTAAATAAGTGTATGTTTGTTAGGACTAAAGCTCTAGTTCTGGAGCTCCTTGCTGCTGTGTGTTTGGTTCGAGGAGGTCACGAAATGATTATTGCAGCCTTTAACAATTTCAAAGAGGTAAGTTCATCCATCTGTAAAATCAAATATACAAAGTAATAATTGAAAAATTATGAAAAATAAAAACATTTATAAAAGGGAAAAAATATAATATTAAATGTTATAAAAATAATTAAAGGAAAAAATTTAGTGTTTAATAAAATATAATAAAGTATACCAAATGATCAAACAAAATGTTATTTTTTTAAATAATAAAGTTTCTTTTAATAAAACGTAATCAAATAATCTACCGAAACATATAATAATAAATACAATAATAACAATCGATAATAAGAAAAATATTATATATTTATTACAAAAATAAAAAAGAAAGTTTCTTTTAATAAAATATAATCAGATATAATATCAAGACAAAATATAATCAAACATAAAAATACAAATTTATTTATTAATTATTTTAAAAAGCACATATTTTAAAGTGTAATGTTACTGTCCAAATACTTTTTTAGACCACATATGAGTAATTCTAAATATTATAATGTAATATGTAAAAAAATATTTACATTTAATTAGAAAATGTCTTTTCATTTCATCAATCATTTCAAGGATAAAAGACGTAACCCGAACTCTTTGGGTTAGGGTATGGCCCAAACACAGACATGTGATAAGATACAAGTGTGTGATCTGCTGTTAAACTCAAGTAACCTGATATCATGTGTGTGTGTGTGTGTGTGTGTGTGTGTGTGTGTGTGTGTGTGTGTGTGATATCAGTCGTTACACCCGTCTGCTCTGAGAAAGACAGACATGACAAAACTAGATCATTCCCTTTATAGAGAAACACACACAGGACACACGATCACATTCTGAAGTCTGTGTGTCTGTGTGTTCATACAGGTGTGTGGAGAGAAAAACAGATTCGAGAAACTCATGGAGTATTTCAAAAGTGATGACAACATTGATTTCATGGTGAGGATATATAAAATGTCATGTTTTAACAGAATCTTACACTGATTGTACAGTATTTTTCTTTAAAAAAGGATGAAAGAGCATTACATACATCTATATTTATATTTATGGCCCATTTGTACCTTATTTATCAGTCATTCTTGAGAAATGTTCCACTTTAGGATAAGCAGAAAGTATGTGTTTATAATCTTAATATACGCATTTTAACACAAGTACTGTTCATCACATGCCTACATAATTAATTCCAGACATAGATTAATGTGCCCCTATTATGAAAGGTTCATATTTTAGTTTTAAACAACAGGCTTACAGTACATACATGCAAGGTCATATATATCCTTCACTTAGAGCTGTGTTACACACCACATGAAAGCTCATTTTCAAAAATCCATTACAGGGCACTTTAAGGTTTATCCTGTTGTTATTGACCTTGTAATGTAGGATCATCAGAATGAGGTAAACTCAATATATTTTCCTCTTGTCATCTCTAGGTGGCTTGTATGCAGTTTATCAACATTGTAGTGCACTCAGTGGAGAACATGAACTTCCGAGTGTATTTACAGTGTGAGTTTACACAACTGGAACTAGACAGCTATCTAGAGGTGAGCTACAGTACTACTGTATATTGTTTTGTTTGTTTGTAGGTTTGTTTTTGAAAAAATGAAAGACATTTCTACTTTTATTCAGCAAAGATACATTAGATGCATCAGTTTTAACAATGCTTCACAATCTTACTGTACTTTTTCCTGTATTGAATCAAATAAATACAGCTTAAATGCAGTCTGAATTGTTTTGTTTGTGTGTGTGTGTGTGTGTGTGTGTGTAGAAGTTAACTGACTCTGAGAGTGAGAAGCTGCAGGTTCAGATTCAAGCATACCTGGATAATGTGTTTGATGTTGGAGCGTTGCTAGAGGATGCCGAGGCCAAAAACACAATAATGGAACATCTAGAGGAGCTACAAGAACAAAACACACAGGTACACACACATACACACTTCAACATATTGATAGAAATCTATCCTTACATAGTTCTTATATAGATGTTTTCAAGAACAATTAAACATGATTAATTGCTTAACACACTAATAAATATACACACTAAATTATAGTAAAGTACTCGCTGTGTGTTGTGTGTGTATATCAGTTAAACACTAGACTGCAGCAGTGTGAGAGTGAAGCTGTGGAGAAGACGTCTGAACTGCAGGAACAACTCATACAGAGCAGGAAGGAGGCGGAACTTCTGAAGGTAATACACTTTGCTAACACACACACACACACGCTGTTTCCAGGCTGTGAAGCTGTGATGTGTGTTTTCAGGACAGTGTGAAGGAGACACAGGCTCAGCTCTCTCAGCTGCAGCAGAAGGAGAAAGAGAGAGAGACACAGAATGAGAAAGAGCAGGAGAGAGAGAGAGACAGACAGCGCTCTGCTAAAGCTCTGACCGAGCTGGAGAAGATGGTCCAGGTTCTGGTGGATCGAGGGCTGATCCGCATGGACAGATCCCAGTCTGGCTCTCTGGAATTCCACATTATGCCAGCCGCTAACACAAAAGGTGAAGATCCAAAAATACATATAACCAGTGTTACAATTACATCACCACTATCATAGATTTCTTTAGAATTTACATAGAATTCTAATTTATAAAAATTACATTTTTGTACCATTTCCAGAGAAGAACTCTGGAAATGGTACAAAAATGTAATTTTTATAAACTTTCCAAACAGGGTTATTATTGTTAACTAAAACTAAAACGATACAATACAATAAATATAAACAATAATAAATAAATAATAATGAAGATTTTGTAATGTAATTACCATAAAGAATAAAAAACACAACCAATAACAAATGGACAAAAACACAATAAAATTGCGAAAGCTAACTAAAAACATTTTTTAAATTACAATTAAAACAGAAAATGTAAAAAATCAAGACATTCAACATTTTAACAAAAATTTTAGTATTTCAGTTTTATTTAAATAGAATACAGCTAGACAAAAGTTAACCTAATTAATGAATTCTCTACAATTATATATAATATAATAAAATATAAAATTATAGATTATTATTTGTAGACTATTATTAACTATCATTTACTTTATTGTAATATCTTTGTAATATATGCTAATATGAAAAAAAATTAAGAATTTTCTTTTATCCCCAAGACAACATTACAACAGAAATAAAGGCCTCACCTGTGACTCAGTCTCCGCCTCCTCCTCCTGCCCCCGCCCCTCCTCCACCTCCTCCTCCGCCCCCTATGAGTGTAGCTCCGCCTCCTTCACCTGTGCCTGGAAGGACAGGAACTGTAAAGACAGGTGAGAGAAATATTGACTGTACAACAAAACTGTTGGAATGGTTTTGAATGAAAAGTGAAGCTGTGCACATTACACCAAAAGATCTGCTTGTGTTTCTTATTTTCTTATTTGCTTGTGTATGTGTGTGTAAGGTATAAAAGGTAAGAAGCCAATCAAGACCAAGTATAGCATGCCATTGCTGAACTGGCAGGCTCTGATGGAGGAGCAGGTTGCCGGCACCATCTTCACAGAGCTGGATGATGAAAGTGTGCTTGGGGTCAGTTCTGTGTGTGTTTTAATTCTAAAGCTTATTGAAATGTATGACTCTGAAGTCATTTACAAGTTGTGCTATGTTGAAAAGCAAAACAAAAATGTTTTTTTAATTTAATAAAGTGTGTAAACCCTTTGTCTCGTTAGGACAGATGATTG
>JAUCMU010000050.1:2460321-2470778 GCA_032275025.1 Enteromius treurensis | reverse complement strand
TTAAGCATTAATTAATGGTTAATTTGTTCACAATTAAGCATTAGTTGAGCAAAAACACACTATTAATTAATGATTAAGTTAACAATTTAATCATTAATTACTAGTGTGTTTTTGCTCAACTAATGCTCAATTGTGAACAAATTCACCATTAATTAATGCTTAACTAATGCATTATTCTGACCCTTATTCTGAAGAAAAATTTTATTTATGGAAAGGAATGTATGCTCTATCTTGGCAAAACTTCAAACAATCAAAATGATAGTTGGCACGCTTCATCAGGACCACGATCTGAGGATACATGCCAAATTTGGAAACAGCACTAACTACAGGTCCTGAGATCAAAAGTTATGATGATGTGAATCTATTGATTCGTACACAAAATTAGAATATATAGGAGAAAATAGACACTATATCTTGGAAAACAACGATCTGTTAAAATGAAACTTAGTACACTTCACCGGCACCATGATCTGAAGGTACATGCCAAATTTGGAAACAGTGCCGAATACAGGTCATAAGATCCGTTTTCAAAAGTTATGATGATGTGAATAAAATTAGAATATATAGAAGAAAATAGATGCTATATCTTGGAAAAATATTTTTGGAAATTGTGCTTTACCTTCACACTCTTGTTTATAGTGATAACTTCTCCACTGCTGTTGGTCGTGAGCCCAAGGCCTGATGGGAAACTTCGTCGTGGAGGAGGGGGGGGTGGAGACTTTGATGGCTTCTCTGTACGATACCGTGGCACTGTCAGCTCCCCTGATCAATCAATCAAATCCATCAATAAACCTATTCATTTGTCTAATGATCAGTCAAACCATAAAACAACACAGACAAAACCATAAGGCGCAATGGGTTGCACTTATTTTACAGTTTGTGTACTAACAATGAACTTACAGTGTACTTGCCCAAGAATGTTCTGGTAATATAAGGGTTAGTATGTACTTGAGGAACAGGACTTTAAACCTACCTGATCCCCTGCGTGGTATGCCGTCTTTGCTGGGTGGTTTTGGTGGGGTTTTGCTGGGTTGATGTTCAGGTGTTAAGCTAGGAGTGGAGGACGTTGAGCCGGGTGCTGGGAGGGAGGACAGCTGGGGTTTTGGCGGTACAGCCGGCTTTGTGATCTGCTTGGCGGCGAAGTCCAGGTCTGGAATGGCCTTCATCAGCTCAGCTTGAGTTTCCTCCAGCAGACGGTTGATGTCTTGAGCGCTGAACTGAGTCAAACTGGCTCTCTTCTCCTCCCAGTCTCGCTCTGCAGCCTAAAGAAACACACCCACATGTGTTATCACGCAGAGATTCCCAAACTTTAAATAAATCTCAACCAGGGACGTGATGCACGTTTTCAGAGTGGCGGGTTTCAAAGAGAGAAAAAGGCTGAATTTAGCAGTGTTGCCAGATATTGCTATTAAAATGAACAAAAATGATAAATAAATGAAAAGAAACCACAATTATTTCAAATCTATTGCAATTAAGATAAGCTAAAGATATTGCAACGTCCTACTCTATTGATGTTCTAAAGTGCCAAAAAACAGCCAATCAGAGCAGAGCTCAACTTCATTATTCATGAGCCTCCCAAATAAGGTAATAGCCGACCATCTCATTTTAGGGACAAATCCCAGGGTTGTAAATGCACATGTAAAACCATTTCTGGAGAATTATTGTCCTTACCTAAGCCACATTCCTTCTATATAGATACTGTAGATAGCAGTTTATTCTATGGCATCTTTAACGCAAAAAAATGTATACCACATATTATTTTAATAAATTAATTTTATTAGGAGTAGAAGTTGTAGCAGTAGTATTAAAGAAAAAATTAAATATAGAAAATAGAAAAGCTATTAAATAAGTATATAAACTACTAAGTATATACACTTTTAACTATTAAATATAAAGTAATCATTTAATAAAATACTATTTTTTTGTATTTAAACCAGCTTTATGTAAATATGCCCAAATGTGAGAATGAAGTGTGTTTATTACCAGTCGGACCTCCATGGACACTCCTTTGTCAGATTCTCTGCGTGCGGGCAGATCGTCCAAGCCGCTGGTCTTTATTGGACATGTGGAGGTACCGTCCAGTTCAGGCATAATGGGATCTGTGGCCCCGGCTCCTGCCAGCCAGTTACCCAGTGTGGTGCTGCCAGGAATTCCACCGCTGCTAATACTGGCACCAATAGTGGAGCCCAGCACACTAGAAAGACTAGTGGTGCCTCCTAAAATCAATAAAACAATTAATCAGTCATCCATAGAAATGCTTTCAAAGCTTGTTTCTTTAAATATATCAGTTAAAGTAGTAGTTCACCATTACAATGTGCTGTAAATGTTTGTTTCTTCATCAGAACATATTTGGAGAAATGTTGCTCGCCCATGGATCCTTTGCAGGAAATGGGTGCTATCAGACTGAGAGTCCAAATAGCTCATAAAAACCCAATAATCCACACCACTTCAATCCATCAATTAACATCTTATGACGAGAAAAGCATTGATGTAATGTTACACTTCTCCAAATCTGTTCTAAAGAAGAAACAAACCCATCATTGATGACATTTTCAGTTTAGGTGAACTGCTCTTTAAATAAACCAAATAGAATGTAAAACTGCTGTTTACCTATACTAGAAGCACTCGTCAGGCCAGGGTTTGTGGTATTAGTGCCCAGGGAGGCAGAAAGAGTGGCAGTGGCCGATAAGGTGCCCCCGAGGTCGGGCAGATTTAGAGAAGGGCTGTTGAGAATATCTAGATCAGAGCTCCTGCTGAAGTCAGCGTCACTCACGCTGGAAACTGAACTACTGAAGTCATCGGGTGTCCTCCACACACCTTCTGATACCTGCCTGTACACAAACACACACTGAGGAATGCTTTAGGCATGGCACTAGAGAACGTATCCGAACAGGGGTGATTGTTTACGTGTTTGTGTGAGCTACCTTCGTAGTAGAGCGAGTGTATTGGTGATGTTTCTGCAGCGTTTCAACAGGGCCTCCAGTCTGAGCGGTTCTTCTTTCAGGAACTTGACGGCTTCCACCTCCACCCTCAACACCACACGCATCTTACTTTGTAAAGTGGGGAACTGGTCTAAACACATAAAATGTAGAACATGCAACATAGAATTAGCTTACAGTTGAATTTTGACATCAAAATGAAACATTAACATATTGCCCACCCAAATTTTTTGTGTCAATCTGAATGAAAATGCAAATTCATTCTTTGCCACTAGGTGTCGCTTTTCGAGCGGTGAAAGCTCACAAACACTGCTTTAATTAACCAATCAAAACGGTATACTGTGTACATATTCATCGTTCACTCACTCTTGAGGTCAGTGACGGTCTCTCCAAGTCTCCTGAGCTCCAGACTCTTCTGTTCTATTTCCTGTTCAGTCACCAGGTGATGGTTAAGCCCCGCCCCCGTCCTCATCTCCTCCACTGAGCGCTCGAGGTCACTAGAAACACAAGGAAACACATCACATTCGACACAAATCATAGATGGCACTGTTTATCGTTTAAGTGCTTGAGCTCACTGTAGCTGCTGTATGATAAGTTCTTCTTCATTAAGATAGCGTAGCCTCTCCTCCTCGACCAGAAGACGTTGCCGCTGTAATGGATCTTCTTGTGTGCGAAACGCCTCGATCAGACACATCCCCAAATCAGACTCGGTCTGCCTCAGTAATGCCTGAACAGAGTCCTGATTCTTCAACTGTAAGACACACAGACACACAAACCTGGATATATCAATACAATATTGTTAGATCTTAACTAAAAGAACAAATACATTAAAATGTAATTATGTTTTTCATACAGTACACATTTTCCTTGCAAACTGGCTGTCAAGTTCCAAAAACATAAAAATGTATTATTTATGTGTTATTTCCCTAGTCTTCTGAAGCCCTTTTATAGCTTTGTGTGAATAAAATGACATTTCTTTAAAGCATTAATTAAAATCAATTTACCCCAAAGAACATGTTATAATCTAGAAGGTTTGCTATTCATCAAGCAATATTTTTTATTCCCACATGTGCACCATATTAAGTACACGGCAGAAAAAAAGGAATATAATTTGCTAATTTTGTTTTCTAAACCTTCCAGCTGAACATTTTACCAGTCAACTGTTCCCAAAATAATACACACCAGTGCACAGTAAATTATAAATAAATGTAATAAATAATATAAATAAAGTATAGTAATAACAAGGAACAATTGTATTTTTATATACTATGTAAATTCTATATAATATATACATTTTATCTATTTTCTAAATTAATATAAATGTAATGTTATTTTAATGTCATATTGTAAAATTATAAAACATAAATATTAAAAACTAATTTAAATATCAATATGTTAATATCAATATTTTGTGTATATATATATATATATATAATTACGTGAACTATATAAAATATATTCCCGTATACAATATAATATCAGGGTTAATAAAATATATTTATATAATAATAATGCCACTTTATGCCACTATATATATATATATATATATATATATATATATATATAAATATAAATATAAATACATAAATATTATTTGTACAAATATAAATGTCTAAATATGTAAGTATATATATTTATATATATATATTTATATATTTTATACAAATAAATATATTTTATATGAATGTATTTATTATAAATATTAAATAAAAATTAATTTATTACAATATTCATAATTAAATTAATAAAAATACAATATAATATAATGTCAGAGTAAAGAAAAGTGTATTTAAACTGATATTTGCTTTCAATATATTATTATTATTACTGATAATATATAATATATATTGTATAATATATAAATGATTAAAATAAATATCAATATTATATAAAACATATTAAAATAAATATGCAAACAAATATATTTTATATCAATTTATTATACATACAAATTTATTTTTTTGAGTTATATACATAATTAAAATTAATAAAAAGGCAATATTTCAGAAATATCTATCTATATGAATACACAGCTGTTTTTAGAACTTGCATGAGGCTTACAAACACACACACATACATGTTGGGGACTCTCCATAGATGTAATGGCTTTTATACATGTACTGTATATACTGTATGTGTTCTTGCCCTAAACCTACCCATCACAGGAGATTCTCAAAAAAACTCAATTTAGTATGTTTTTTTAAGCCTTTTGGACCACCTTCAAATTGTAATACCTCTGTCATACCCATGTCATTAAACAAATTTGTGTCCCCATAAACCACAAATACCAACACACAAACACACAGACCTGTAAATGGCGCAGTTGTGTGAGCTGTTTGCGTAGTTCAACGGTGTGCTGCTGCAGGTCAGTCAGATGCAGTTGCATTTGTGAACGGGACATAGCTATTGGCTGAGAGGCGGAGGTGGGCGGAGGTGGCATCAGCGCCAGAGGAGCAGACGGAGATGACACTAACAATCCACAGGAGCAGAAGTCATACATAAAACACTTAACTCACACAAAAACACAGTTTCCATTAAAAATCTGATTATCCATTAGCCCGTTTAGTCATTCTGCTAACCTATTTAAATCGTTCTGAAAATGTCTCATCTCCATATTAACCACAAAAAAACAACAAAAGGCTTCTGATTCTGTCTTGATTCATACATCGTGAGTCACATCCAAGAACAAGCCCAATACAACTCAGTACATCTACAGTACGGTCTATATTCATGCAACATACATTCAAATTCAGACCCTTTGCATATACATTCACTCTGTTAGAATCTCAGAAACAGACTCTGCAACCTTATTAGCTAGTTTTAAGAACTGGAAAAGGAAGACAAAACATTCTAGTACACTGACATTCAAGTGTTAGTGGGAATATTCCATACAACAAAAACATTCGGGAATAATCCATAGGACAGACATATATATCCAGTGCCTATAAAAGACTCCTCATTGGACTTTTGGTGCTACTTGAATCCTTATGCATTTAACATATAGATTTTGATAAAGTGTTCTGCGATCTTCAAGAATGCATATTATCAGATTAAACAAATGTAAAAGTCAAAGGAGGTGAATGCTTTGTATAGACACTGTATATACATAAACAGACGGATTTCAGACTCCGGGATCTGAGATCCCTCGATATAGACATTCTGTACACACTCCTGATGCAAAATTGAAAAGCACAAATCGCAATGCAACACACGCATGGGAAACCGAGAAAGTGACAGACAACCACACAGAAAGTCATATACCTTTTTGTTTTCTAAACCTTCCAGCTGAAATATAAAATATCACCAGTTAACTGTCCCCAAAATAATACATACTAGTGCACAAGACTAATAAATAAATAAATAAACTTTTTATAAAATAAGAAAATACAATGGCAAATTTATCACTATAAACTATAATAAACAAAATATAAAAATATATTATTTAAAATAATACATTTTCTTAATTATAATTAAGGAATAATGAAAATAAATATGAAATAATAAATATAAAAATAAATTATAAGTCATATATACTGTATTTATATATATATATATATATATAACTGTTTATAGTCAAATTTATTATAAATTATAATAAGGTAGTAAAACATCAAATTATAAATAAAATATTAATGTAATCAATATAAATAATCTCATTTAAAGTAACACATATATATATATATATATATATATATATTTATGTATATATATTTATGTGTATATGTATATATACAAATATATATATATATATATATATATATTTAAAAAAATTTAAATTATAAATGCATTATTAATATTGTAATAATTATAATATTTATTTATTATAATTAATATAATATATTAATTATAATAAAATCCTAAATAATGACTCTAAAATAATGTATAATGTGTGTGTGTGTATATATATATATATATATAAATATATATATATATATGTATAAATTATAATTTGAGATGAAACAGTTACAAATAACATTAAATCCAAATAAAAATATATATCTTTTAAATATAATAAATATTAAATATTAATAAATAATACAAACAATATAACAGATATATCATAAATTATAATAAAACATCTAAATATAAATATTAAAATAAATAAAAAATATAATAATACAAATTATTTATAATATAATAGTTTATTATTAACATGCAAATCCTACAGGAATTAGCACACTGTGATGTGCAAAAATTCATGTTAATGTACCGAAATATCCTGAACTCAGTTATGGACCACAGCCGTAAAACACAAACAAACATTAGCTAATGTAAACCAATCCAAATGAGCTTCATTTTAAGATCATAATGCAGTCCTCGAGGACTTGGCCTGTCTGCTTCTATGATTTAGACAAACATCCTTCAGTGCAGCACACAGTCGTTTCTTATTATCACCATGCATGATTCACTCATTTAATGACCTGTTAATTGATACGCCTCCACTGCAGCACTTAATTGTTTTTGTGAACATAATTAGTTTAGTAACAGTTATTCTAAAGCACAAACAGTTCAGGCTTTGTTGGAACATCACGCCACCTCTTCATATCAATAAAATTATTGTATTCACCTCTTGTATGTTCAAGCATTCTTACATGGGCCTATGTTTAAATGTATTTATTTGACTGTGTTCGTTAGTATGATAGATTCTAAAATGCAGACAACACAATTTGTCTTTAATTTTTTATTGTATATCCTTCAGAAAGGATGGATTTAAAGCTTTTTTTCCATCAACTCGGTTTTTAAATGTAACTGTAGTGCATGCTATAAAATGTCTTCAAATTTGAAACTTTTTGTAACAATATTTCCTAGAAATGCTTGAGCTAAAAAAACATTTGGTACTCACTCTCCGGTGCAGAGCAGTCGCTCGCTGTTTCTGCTTTCTCACTGCAAGATAAGCACAAGAAACATGGAGAACCAACTCCAATTACATGATAATATAATTTGCATGAATGTGCAATAAATAACAATAAAATGAATGTTGAGGGATCCAAAAGTGGACTGAAGTTAAGATTTCTTACGGGCTGTCTGGTCCTCGGGTCAAAACACTCTGAACCAGTCCAGTTAAACTGGCTATCTGCTTCTCCATGGCCTCCATTCGCTCTCTAAAAAACACAAAACACCTTTAAACATGGAATGCTCTCGCAACACATTAGTATATATAAAAGTTATTAACGTATGTAGGTGTATGTATATATATATATATATATAAATATATATATATATATATACATATTAATGCATTTTATTTTAATATTCATAATAAAGATACACAGTACACACACATACATTATGTACAAAGAACTGGATTTTCTAATTAATCATTAGAGAACCCTTGTGAAATATATATTATTATTATAAAATATGTCTGATTTATGCATTATAAATAATTATAAAATACATTCAATAAATATACACTTAAAATTATATTTCTTACAGATTATAATGCATAGTTGAAATAAATATGATAATGACAAATATAAAATAAAATATCTAAAAATAACATTTATAATAATTTTTATAAATTATAAATAATTAAAAATATATAAATATTAAATAATAAACACATTTAAAATAAATAATATATTCAATTTAATATTATAAAATATGAGATATATTTCAAAGATTTTGTAATTTCTTGCGAAAATTAAATTTTTTTAGCCTTAAAACTTTTTTTTTTTTTATGCTGCAAAGATTTAAATCTAAAAGTGTCTAACTGTGCTCACAAACGTTGCTTTTATTATGAAATAATGTCAAAAGTCAACATTTTGTTTACCAGCATTGTTCAAAATATCTTCTTTTGTGCTCAACAGAAGAAAGATGCAGGTTTAGAATAACATGAGGGTGAGTAAATGATGACATAATTGTCATTTTTGTGTGAATTATCCTTTTAAGGAGAGAAAACATGCTCTCACCTGGTCTCTTCGTTGCCAGGTAAGGTTGACCCGTACACTGGCATCGGCCCTCCATCTCCTCCGGGGCCCCCGATCATGCATATCTGCTCCAGAGGGGGCCCTCCTGGACGAATCTTGGGGCTCTCTATGTACACAGTGCCGTCTTTACGAAACCCATGTCTCCCGGGGGACCCTCGTCCCGGGTGGCTCCCGTACGGATCCCTGCCATCAGACATTTTCTGAGGCGAGGCTGGAGGTAAGGTGCGGAAGCCCATCGTAGCATATGGATCTGCGTATATAGGACCGCCAGGCCTGTAGAGAGCGCCCTCGAGCTCACACTGCAATGCCGCGGCGGGGTAGCTGCTTATCGAGCGCACAGATCCGTGGCGGTACGCCAGAGCCTGCGGCGAAGCCACGCTCAGCCGAGGGTCCTGGACGAGCGAATAAGGGTCTGCGTATATCGCCTCGTTTTTTAGCAACACCACGCTCTTCGAGGACGACGCTATCTCCTCGTCTGGTTTCACGTCGCGCCGTTCTAGAATGGCACTTGGGGAGGGGCAAAATGCAGGGTGTGCATGTCCGGGCTGTTGGGGGGCGTGGCCTCCAGGGTGGGCGTGGTGTTGCTGATAGGGGTGGAGCTGAGCTGACGGATGGGGTCCGGCGTAAGAGGAAGGACGCCCTCCCTGGTAAGAAAGACGCGACTGAGAGCGTGACGGAGATCCAGAGGGAGAAGAGGAAGATGGGAGTGTGTTTAAACGCCGTGTGGGAGACGATTCCCTCGAGGTGTACACAAGCTCTCTCTGGAGGAGTGAGAGAGAGAGAACAGGAGAGAGGGAGAAGTTAAGCACACATGGCATATGACAAAAACGATTCATAGTATAAGAACGGAGCCATGCTGTTGCATGTTTCCTGTCATTTACACAGACTATATAGATTTAAGGAAAAGATTGGATGCGTTCTTTATTATTATCATCATCTAGTAGGTGAAACTTTGCTGTAAAATGACTGTAAGACCTGAATACATGTAAAATTTCATAGTTATTTTAAGAATAAACATGAATCACCTTATTTGAATTAAAAAAATATTTTTTACTGTACAATACATGTACATTTACACTAAAAGATTGGTAAAAAAATATGTTTTATGTATAGTATATAAAAATTATGAAGCACATACATTTTTAGTAAATTTATACTAGATTTAACTAAACATTATTTTACTGTAAATGTATGCAAATGTGTTATTTCTAGTGCTGTAAAATGATTAATCACAATTAATCACACAAAAAATAAAGGTTTTGTTCCCTTAATGTGTGCTGTGTGCATTTATTATGAGTATCTAAATACACACGCATGCATATATTTAAGAAAAACATGTAATATTTTATGTAAAAACAAAAAAATTTATTTATAAAATATATTGTAGAAATTACAATTTAAGAAGAATTTGTATATTAAAAATTATACTGCATGTACGTTTACATTAATATATTAGTAGGATGCTGCTTGCCTTATCAATATATGAACTACTATATGTTGAAAGGCGGTCCTCTGTGGCGCCGTCCGACCGTCATCAGCGGGACCCTTCCCCGGAGTTTTAAGTTCCTACCCGGACCGCTTTCCACCG
>JAUCMU010000050.1:2370120-2386863 GCA_032275025.1 Enteromius treurensis | reverse complement strand
ATATAAGAAGTAGGAAACAATGGTGTTTGAGACTCACAGTATGTTATGTCCATGTACTGAACTGTTATTATTCAACCCTGCCAAGGTCAATTCAGTTTTCCATTCTATGGCACCTTTAAAAGAAAATAATGAATATATATATATATATACACACATTTTTTTTTTTTTTTTTTTGGAAAAATTTCACAATATTGTTGTATATTCGATCAAATAAATGCAGCCTTGTTGAGTAAACTTTCTTACATTGGGCAGCGGGCAGCAGCCGTATCCTCCTGAAGGCGTTTGACAGCAGGTGTTTCCATCTTCACACATCCCTCCATCAGGACAAATCAGAGCGCCACACACTCTCAGACACACACATAACAACACGACAACATCCGCACGCACCTGAAAAACAGGAAATGTGTGTGAACTGAACACCGTTTGTTTCTGTGTTTACGTGACACAGTTTTTCATTATCTTTATCAAAAGATACACATGCAAAAAACTGAATTTACATTGCATTTATTTGAAAACATTCCACATGTGTCTTAGTCAGCTGACCGATAGACAAACGGATTACAACACTGAACTAGCTTTTTCAAAAGACACACATTGCTCATTTATTGAGCAATACCACTTTAAACATAGCTGACAATATCATGACATATCGTGCATCAGGAGACTTTTGACTTACTGAAGAGCTGTGTCAACATGGTGTTTGATTCCATTTGTTGCTTTCAGTGCTGGTTTGTATTACAATATAAAAATAATTTGCATACTACTCACCATTGTGTTTGTTGACCCACAAAACTAACTCTCTTTAAATCTTCAGATGCATACCCATGAAAGACTTTCTCGCGCTGTAAAACAAAACACAAAAGCATCAACAAATCACAGTGAATACGCACATAATAAATACAATCAAAAAAAGCCAGCACTATTTGATTACATTTATTTTTTGATTAATGAAGTGCACGGCCTCCAATGTCTTGTAATCTTGCAAATCTTTTCGTCTAGCGTTAAGTAAAGAGTTAATATATTTTACAGCCTGTCTTTGAAAGGCAGGAAGTCTGTTTTGGTTTCATCGATGACCGAAACCGCATCATGTTATAATCTGATGTTGCCCGTTTCTCGTTGTTTACGACGGAAGCGCGTGAGCCGCCGGAATAAACCCTAAACAAAGATGCGTTTTATTTAAAAACAGGATGACATTAGTATAAACAGACAGAACTTACCGTATTTTAACAAGCCCAGAAAATATATCAAAATAACACTGGATCCGGTGAGGTGGATATAACGCTGCTCTCTGCTGAGTTTGACTTTATTTGTCTGTCATGTTGTCACGTGACCTGAGCATGTCATGTGACACTCCATGAGGCAGGCTTGTTTGTTTGCTTTTTTTAAAGGGAATATTGACTTGAACACCAACAGAGATGTTCATTTAGTCTTCAATGACAAATACTCATGAAAACAATAAATACAAAAATGTTATTTACACACACACAAAAACACATACACACACACATATATATATATATATATATATATATATATATATATAACAATTAATCGTAAAATATAATATTTCTAACCTGAATATATAATAAAATATAATAGTATTATACTCTAACCTAATTTTTGTTTTTTTACATGTATATATATATTGCACTGCAGCAGAGTTTAAAGTGATTTATTTAAAAAAATAACTATTTAATTTAATGCATGTTTAACTTTTCTATTGATTTAAAAAAATCCAGGACGTTTGATGTTGGCTGGTTTAGAAAGCAAACCACTGAAAACTAACATTATTCGGTAAATACTGCTGTTATATGAGCAAAACCTGACAAAAAAATGACAATGATAAACTGTATTTATGTATTTAACGCCAGAGCCTGCAGATCAAGTGTAAAAAATTATGAATTCTGTCTGGACAATAGAACATTTTTGGTGTGTATTGATTATTTCAAAATTGATAATGATAATTAGTAGAGATTAGAGTAGAATACACAGAGCAATCCTTTAATAAAAGTCTTTCCTTCGCATAGCGGAAAATTTGGTAATTGCGCTGATGCTAGGAGAACAAAGTAAAAATAAAAAAGTAAAGTTAAAGCAGAAAACTCTGGACATTGACAGGTTTTGTCAGGGATGATGCTGGGTTTTTGCCCTGCGGTTCTGCTCCTGGATTTGGTTTGTTGTTGTCAGAAGGGAATGTTTCGATCTTTTCCCCCTGAAAATGGTCGTCTCCTCCCCGTTCTCTCCTTCTTCTTGCTCCAGTCTTCCTCTCTTCAAGAAGTGCTGAATCCTGGACTCCAAACTCTCACAGCGCGGCCGGTCCAGAAGAGGCTGGTACTTCTTCTGCCTGGAGCCCTCCATGAGCCAGCACTGTAGAGATGTCATCTCTAAGAAAACAGAAACTAAATCGGTCTTACGGCGGTTTTTATGTGCTACTTTTTAAATAAACATCAGGCAGTGTGCAGCATTTCTTTCTGGACATTTAATAAATGATTTTTGATTTGTAGTTTCAGTATAAACACACCTGTGGTCGTTTTCTGAAAGCCTTGGATCATGCCGAGCAGAACTTGAGTTTTGACTGCGTTCTGAAGCCAGTGTTGATGCAGAGAGTTCAAGACGTGGTTCTCCTCCTCCGTTTCATTCCTCCAACTCACACCCTCGAAGTGGCAGTCATACAACACCAAAGGGTAATCCACCGCCATACTATAAAATACAGACAGATATCATTAAAGTGCTCTATTATGGATGTTTGAAGACGAGCTTTCATTCAGTGTGTAACACATCCTGCAAAGTTTAAATCTGAAAATGCGCCGTGTATAAAGTTATTGTCTCTCTGAATCATTGATATGAGTCGTTTCATGTTGATGTCATGAAACATTATTTTTGCTTGGTCTGAATTAAAATGCTAATTCATTCTTCGCCACTAGGTGCTGCTATTGTAGCGTTTACAGCTCATAAACACTGCTTTAAATGAAATCAACCAATCACCGGAGGGGTTTGTTGAAGGAATCATTTGGGAGTTGAACAAATAAAGTAAAAATAAATGCATATTTAATTTTTTCAAGTTTTTTTTTGACCTTGCGTGCATGTCAACCTGTTGTTTGGGACTCCAAAAAAACAAAATATGAACATTTCGTAACCCATCATAGGGGCAGTTTAACGGTTTAAAAAAATTTAAGGAAATCCTGAAATAAAGCTCACCTGTATTGAGGCTTTCGTGGGTTTTTCTCCACATCCAGTAGCTGATTAATGATTTCTGGAGCTTCCAGTTTCTGCCCAATGAGTAGCAGCAAAGCCATCATGCAGCGAACCTGGAACACCAAAGTTATTGACTGTTTAGAATGCAATACTAGCTACTACTGAGGTGTATGTATAAACATGGCAAAACTTTTCAACAGGAAAACAGCCAACACAGTTAAGTTATTGACTACTACATATTGAAGACATAATTTAAGAATAATAATAAATAATTATAATATATATATAAATTAAATCTGTTCAAACCTACTTTCTGTAAAATAAATAAATACATAAATTACATTAATTAAATAGTATTTGAAGATGAATGCTCTTCAGGTTTTAAGACTTTATTCATTTACCTGATTTTTCCAGACAGTGTTATTATAATTAATTATAACCAAGAGGAAACATTTCTGGTAAATATAACGTTAACCGCAATAAAATAAAATGTTTACAAATAATTTTATGTGCTAGTTGCCAAGGAAATTCGTTTTGCTTAATGTACTAAAATAACTTACAACTGAAATAAAAATGAGTAAAACTATAAAGAAATTTATTTTTCTATATAGGAAGGTGGTAAACACTGTAGGTTTAGGTAGGTTTCATTTATTGACATTAGTTAACTATATTGGTTCAACTTAAAACCATAATAAATACTTCTACAGAATTTATTAAATTTAGTTTACATTAGTGTCAACATTTACAAATAAATTATTAAAATTCAGAACTGTATTTAATAACATTAGTTAATGCACTGTGAACTAACCTGTACAAATGATTTCATTTTTACTAATATTAACACAGATGAATAAATGCTGTATCTATATTGTTCATTTTTAGTTCATGTAAGCTAATGCTTTATCTCATATTAACAAATGAAACCTTTTTTTAAAACTGCATATATTTATACATAAACAAATATACACAGTACACACCCATATATTATGTAAACAAAAACCTTTATTTTAGATGCGATTAACCACTTAAATATAACTATAATACTGAAAAATAATTATAATAATATCTCAGTGACACTTTAATACTGCTTCCAAAACAAAAATAAAAAAAGCAATATCTTGATTTTTATTTGTTTTAACTCATTTTAAAGCGTGTTGTGTCTAATTATATATAATTTATTAAAGCCCTCTTGAAAGTATTCTGAGACCATCTGGTTGAGCACCACAGCTTTAATTCTGAAGGCTTCCAGTTGGAGATGAGCTCCTCACCTGGTGATAGAGGAAAGCAAGACCTTTGACCTGGAAGACAAAGAGTTGGTGTGGGTCGTTAGGGCAGGTGGGGTTGAGTTGGGCTGGCTGGATGGAGGAAGACAGGATGGTCCTTTGAAACTGCAAGACTCCATTACCTACATCCATCTTACAGATGTTTCTGAAGTCATGTGTTCCTTCATACCTGCTTTCCCAAAGGAACATAATTAAGCATTAAGTTCTTTAAGCAGACAGCATGTGTTGATGTCGTGATCTACTCACCGTTTAGCAGCCTCTGCCATGAGATCCACATCTAAGTCTCCTCGAGGGAAGTAGTATCTGTATGTTCTGGACTGGCAGTCGAAGCGCGCACTGAAGCCGGACTCGACAGGAGCCCACTGCAGGATCCTAATGTCCTGTGGCAGGACTCGGTTTAATATCTTCACATAGGGTAGTTCTTCTGCAGTCACCTTGCCTTTGACCTCCGCTCCATCTGGGACAGTCACACCTAAACCTCCTCCATACTGAGTTGAGCGCAGATCAATGGATATAACCTGGAGAAAACAGTAAATATCAGGAATCCATGACAAAAAAAAAAGGTTGACTATTCAGATCACAAAAACACTGCATAACTATAATGGCATAAATAATAAAAAATGGAAATATTCCTAATTTGTTATACTTTTAGTTATAATCTATTGATTATTTATTAGAATTAAATAATTGCACATTTAAAATGCTAGCAGACACTGACAGAAATATAAACAGGATGACTATAACCTGAATATACGAAATCAATTAAATATTAAAATAAATATGTGACTAATAAATAGATTTTTAATAAATAAATGTTAATAAATTAAAACAATACTATTAATAAATAATTATTAGATAATTAAGAATAAAAACTTATAACAAATATTAGTTACGAAAAGTTTATAACTATCAAATGAACTGTGAATATGTTATTATTATAATTACTCCTATTATAATATAAATATGTTGTTGTTGTCACTACTACTATTAAACCATCAAGCTATTTATTTAGTTGTTATGATCTAATGATTATTAATTAGGTCAAAATATAATACTTTCATTATAGTTATCAGTTATTGGTTGGATATAACAGAAAGTGAATATCAGGAATCCATTGCTTTACAAAATCTGGAAAAAAAAGGTATTACAATTTAGATCACACTAACCATACATGTAATGACATAAATAATAACTATTATTATTACTGAATGTAAAATTCATCATTCTTGTTATACTTACAGCTGTCTAAAATTATTATTGTGTCAAAATCATACACGAATGGTTCTAAATATAAATTATCATAAGCAGAAAACCAAATGTAGTGAATCTTTATTTACCATTATTGTGGGAACCCTGGAAAACATGAGAGCATGATCAATATCATATGAATTAAAAGCAGATGCCAGTACCTGGGAGAAAGCACTGACTCCTTTATCTGTGCGGCCGCAGCGATGATAGTTAGAGGTCTGTCTGTCCTGAATCAGTTTAGTCTTTAGCAGTGCCTCAAAAAGCCGGGCTTCGACTGTGTTGTCTGTGTTTTCTTGGACGGCGAAGCCCTGATATTGCCAGCCGAGATATGCCAGCCGCAGAGCCGCATGTCTGCGAGGGTGGACAGAGAAGTCAAAGGGCCTCTCTGCTCCTCGTTTCTTCTGTTTGGATCCCTGAGGCTTTGAGCTCTCTGTCTGGAGACCGGCTGGTGTTTCAGTCTTCTCCTCACTATGAGCTCCATCTCTCTCCACTTTCAGCTGAGCTTTCAGTCTCTCCACCTCCTCTTCTAAAGCTCTCACACGAGCCAGCAGAGCTTCTTCTGACATGGCTACAACAACTACAGGTCTGTGAAACAAATAACAGAGAGGGCCATATAACAGCTTAGCATTATAACCATATACACGTGTGTATGTATATAATAGCAGTTCTTGCACACGTTAACAATAAACAGATAATCCCAATAATTGCGTTATGTACATGTAACTGTTATGTGGTGCTCCTGTAGACTTTGTGTCCAAATATCCACGTGTTTGCTTCCTATTAACTTTATGGGCTTATTAATCAGTTCAGAAAACTACAAACATATTTTCATTTAACTATACTCACATCCTTCCCGAAGCTGCATTAATATACGAAATGGTAAATTCTGAACAGTAACTTTTAAACTCAGCACAATGTTTGCACTTCCGTAAGGCCACCCGTCAAAATAAAAGTCCCGACATATTAACACTGACCTGTAGCACTGATTTATTCCACTTAATGTGATTTGATTTGTCTAATTTAAAATAAACAAACGGTCAAAACAAATTTTCGTTGATTTCACTGTTTATTAAATAACAATTCAAAGGTTATTGTAAACACATACATGCATACATACATACATACATACTACTACTACTACTACTACTACTACTACTACAACTTATAATAATAATAATAATTTATTAGTAAGAATCTTTTAAATAATGTGTTATATTGTGCATTTATTTATTTATTTATAGTGCCATAGAGTTGGGTTCCAGACACAATACTTTGTCCTGGGTTTTTTCCTTGTTATAGCTGCCTTTGGGTTTCTTACTTTCTGTAAAGATGTTTATTTTTCCTTATCTTCTTCATAATTTAAAACTAAATAAATAAAAGAAGAGAAAATGCCTAAATGGTAATACATGAATGTTAATGTAAAATTTATAATAATAATAATAACTTTTTTTTAATCCTGTATTATGTATTGTATTTATTTTAATATGTGCCAGTCAGAGTTGGGTTCCCCTTCCAGTTCTTCGTCCTTATC
The DNA here is from genome assembly GCA_032275025.1 of Enteromius treurensis. NCBI lineage: Eukaryota > Metazoa > Chordata > Actinopteri > Cypriniformes > Cyprinidae > Enteromius > Enteromius treurensis. The sequence goes on along the minus strand of JAUCMU010000050.1, from coordinate 2,379,609 downwards.
TACCTAAACGTGTCACAATGGTCGCATTTGGCTCTCTTACTGTTTTCTGTAAAGATGTTTCACTTATTGCACTTATAACAAATGCATTATGTAACCCACTTGAACTGGAAAATGTAATAATAATAGTCCTCTCTTTGATGACAGTTTTCTATTTCCTCACAATTGTCTTCCTGGAAGTGCGATCATGTTTATGCTGCCAAACAGCTTCATAAAACTGCAGATAGCAGTTGGTTAAATCATTATAGAGATCTCACATCGAATTGAATTGGATCATGTGATGAATACAACCGAGTTTCCTCTATTTCTTTCAGTCTGGTGTTCTAATTGGCTAAAGCTCCTCACAGGCCCTTCAGACGGTCTCGTGATTGGTCGCCTGCTTTTCCATTGACACACATTGCTTCCTGCTCACGCGAAGGAAATCAATAGTAGAAAAGTTGAAAATTTGAACTCTGCAGCTGTAGCACCGATGTCGCTGACGTCACAGAAGTCAAAATGATACACTGTATCCGCGGCGCGCTGCTCGCGCTTTTATTCGTTACATTGTTGCAGTCGGTCTGCAGCGACTTCCAAACTCTCGCGCATCTGAGAGCGAAAGCCAGCGACAAAGCGCAGTCCAGAGCTGTGGTGGATCTGCTCCGGAGACTGCTGGGAAACAGATCTCGGGATTTCATCGTGTCAGTCAACAGAACTCTCTCTAATGACACGTTAGACGTGTGTGAGCTGCGATCCGTGAAGAACAACAAGATCCTGGCGGTGGGCAGCACGGGGGTCGCGGTGGCCACCGGTATATACAACTATCTCAAATACTTCTGCAACTGTCATGTGTCCTGGTCTGGAGATCAGCTGAATATCCCCCGACCTCTGCCTCCTCTCACCGGCGTCCTGCGCATCAACACCCCGCACAGGTAAATTCATTCAACAAAACACCTTTTATTCATTGATATTCTATGTCATTTTAAATGATTAGAGTCAATTAATCGTAAAGTAAAACCTATAGATGTATAATTCGTAGTTTCATATAAGTATATAGGAAGTTTCAAAACATATTTAAAATTTTAACTCGTAGAAAAGAATGCCACAATCATATGAATGAATGAATGAATGACGCATTTATATAGCGCTTTACTGTGTATTGCCATACACCCAAAGCGCTTTACAATCATGTGGGGGCTACAATCATATTATTATATTATCATTTTATCATATTATCATATTATCATTACCATAGTACAATCATATGACACTGCAGTGCAAAATGATGTCACAACAAAGGTCAAGTTATGAACAAATGTTCTTCCAGACACATTAATAGAACGTTTGTTCAGATTTAAATGGTCTTTAATGTTCTCAAAATTTCAGCACAAAAACCTTATAGAATTATAAATTTTGTTTCCTGAACGCTTTATTTGGACATTAACCTAACATTTTTTAAATGTTACAAGTAGAGCCTGACCGATTTATCGGGAGGCCGAAATTATCGGGAGTTGTTTTTGTTCAAAATACATTTTATTTATCAGAACTTTAATATATTTTGATGTTCCTCTGTTTTGTTGTGGCAATAAAAGAAACAAGTTTCTTTTTAAAATGCATTATCATATTATGTTAGTTAAAAGCCATAAATAACTACCAATAACTAATGTTAGGGAAATAACAATAAAATTATTAATTGAACCACTGATGTCGCATGACCTTTTACCAAAGTCCAGTCTCAAAGTTTCTCTGATGCAGACACAGCATTTACAGATTTTTATATATTTGCCATGTTAATAATCATACATGCATTTTCCTTCTTAAATCATATATTTAGCAGAGATTGAAGTTCCAGTTCCAGCTGTTAAACTTGCCCTTTCATGTTGTTGACTTTTTTGTTTTTAGTTTTCTTGCTACCTTCCATAATCAACCTTAAACAAAATATATATTAATGGTTATTTTAGAAATGATAATGAACACATTCCTCTTTATGGCAGTTCTAATTCTACAGTCAGCAGTTGTTGTTCTTTCTTTCTTTTGTAAACTGTGAACATTTAGAAAAATATTTGAAATATTGTGTTAATTTAAATTGAGAAATGAACAGTTATTAAAAAATCTGACATACGGTTTATTCTGTCAAATATTTGCAAACTGACTGGTTTTTATTGCCTTTAATGCAGAAATCAAACAAAATATTACAAACTTGCATTACTGGTTTTCTCAGTGTGATTTAATTTGTTTTGTTTTTATGTATTTTGTTCATATGTGAGCACATAAGTATGTTTCTAGATAAGACTGTCTGTCTTTTTGCTTTCATCTGGTCATTTGTATATTTCTTCAGGAAAGATGTCTTTCTGCAAGCCGTTGTTTAGCTTTTGCATAGCTCCAATAATGAGAGTGTGTTGTGTGTGATTTGCAAGACAATGAAAAAAAGCAGCATTGTTGATACTCCGCACTCTTAGTGTGGATGTTTTGTTGTAGCCAGACGTTTTTTGTTGTTGTCTGTTTGCGTGTTTGTCTTATTTGTTCTGCATGAGGTGCCCTGTACTATGTCACTCTCAGAGACGCCGGCAGACAGTGAATTCTACATGACGTTATGAATGAGGTCATGTTCATTACAGCTCTGATAACGGATAATAGTATTAATTGGCTGGAGATGTGGCGGTTAGTGTGTGGAGGACCTATTGCAGCAAATTCATTTCATTTAGTGTGTGTGTAACTCTAGGTTTAGGTACTATCAGAACGTGTGTACTCAGAGTTACTCCTCCGTGTGGTGGGACTGGCCCAGATGGCAACGGGAGATTGATTGGATGGCACTGAATGGCATAAATCTTCCTCTGGCATTCACTGGACAGGAGGTGCTATGGCAGGAGGTGAGAGGATGGCTGATCACTTGTGAACTTGCGAGTCTCATAAATGTATAGTTTATGTGGTGCTTTATGTTTATCTGTTTTCTCCCTGATGTACTGTAGGTTTATCTGTCTCTCGGTCTGAACCAGACTGAGCTGGATCACTTCTTCACAGGTCCAGCTTTCCTAGCATGGAACCGCATGGGAAACCTGTTTCAGTGGGGAGGACCGCTTCCTCAGTCTTGGCATGTTAAACAGCTCTACCTGCAGGTACTGAACGATCTTTTGATTTGATAAAATTCCCTATATATTTATAAGTGGTCAGAGTTGGGATTTATTTCCATTTTTGATTACGTATTTGTTTAATTCTTTTATTTTTAGGAACATACATCACATACATTTGTTCTGACATATATAACAAACATTATATAAAAGTAATATATAAAGAAAAATAAATAGTTGTTAATATAGTAACTTTTGTTTTTTAAAATCAAGTTTAAGTAGTAACAGGACTATTATTATAATCTCCTAACCCAAAGTGATCATAGAGGATTTTCACCTGGCAAATGATAAAATCGGCAAAAAAATATTCCAAAGCCCTTCATTAAGAGAGAGACATGAGTCATATCTAAAGGTCAGAATATTATAGACCAGAATTTAAAATATCTGGGCCACATCTAGAGGATGTCACAGACACCTAAACAACATTTTTACGTATGAACAACTAAACAACTTCACAGTAACATGTTCCAGCCACTCACCATGGAAAAGCATAATAAAAGCAGAAATGTGACGACCAGGAAACATAAATATTTCATGCATTGCCATTTTCTTATTAAAAATGATTTATGAAATTGTGCCATTTGTTCCTCCAGTTTAAAATCCTGGACCGCATGAGATCATTTGGGATGATACCTGTATTGCCTGCTTTTTCAGGAATCGTGCCAGAAGGTATTACCAGGTAATATTCCTCAAATATATCTTTCTTCCATTTAACATGAATCTTGAAATCATGGAAGTGGTGTTGGTTATCAAGTACAATTTCATGGCTTTTCAGTTTCCTTATTATATGAGGTATTTAAATAGCCACTATTATAGGTCATGAAAGGTTCATATTTTGCTTTTGGAACAGGTCAAAGGTCAAAAAACACTTTCATGTTGCATTTATTTTGCAACTTATTTGTTCAACGACTCCCAAACGATTCATACAACGACGAATTTTCAAACCCCTCCATTTTCATTCAGACCAATGCAAAAAGACCAACAAGTGGAATGGGCGATATGCTAATGTTTCCCTCTCTTTAGCAGACATTTGAGAGCAAAGGCAGGGATAATCACATTCAGCATTACCTTTTAGGTTGTTCCCTCAAGCAAACGTGACCAAGCTGAACCCCTGGAGCCATTTTAACTGCACCTACTCCTGCGCCTACGTGCTTGACCCACGTGACCCGCTCTTCCAGCGAATAGGAGTGCTCTTTTTGACCCAGGTCATTGATGTGTTTGGAACAGACCACATTTACAACACGGACACCTTTAACGAAATGGCCCCAGCCTCTTCAGACCCCGCTTACCTGGCGTCTATCAGCCGTGCTGTTTTCAATACTATGACTTCAGGTAATTACGCCCTTTTTTTGGTTGGTGCTGGAAATAATGTTTGGGATTGCATTTGCTCTACCCCCAATTGACCCGCTTCTTTTCTGGGGCACAGTTGGGGTTCCCAAACCTCACAACTGCTCACACAGATGCGACGTGATCTCTCATTCTCTCCTTTTACTCTCTCCCTGGCAGTGGACCCTCAAGCAATTTGGCTGATGCAAGGCTGGTTATTTATCAGTGACCCTTCGTTCTGGAAACCAGACCAGGTCAAGGCCCTGTTACACGGAGTCCCCCTGGGGCGCATGATTGTCCTGGATCTCTTTGCTGAATCCATGCCTGTCTACTCTTCCACAAACTCCTTCTACGGCCAGCCGTTTATCTGGTGCATGCTGCACAACTTTGGAGGGAACAGCGGCCTGTTTGGAACGGTGGAGAGCATCAATTCCGGCCCCTTCGATGCCATCCGCTTTCCGAATTCAACCCTAGTGGGATTGGGTTTGACTCCTGAAGGCATCGAACAGAATCCAGTCATTTATGAACTTATGAGCGAACTTGCCTGGCGGAAAGAACCCGTCAACCTTTCCAAGTGGGTGTCGCTGTACGCCTTGCGGCGCTACGGTAGTATGGATGAGAATCTGACTGTGGCCTGGCAGCTGTTGTTTCATAGTGTGTACAACTGCACTCTTCCACAATACAAGAACCACAACCGGAGTCCTTTAGTACATCGGCCGTACCTGCACATGCAAACGGACATTTGGTACGAACCCGCTGACTTATACAAGGCATGGAAGCTTCTGTTCGAAGCTGCGTCAGGGTTAGCGACTCTGGAAACGTTCCGGTATGATCTTGTGGATGTGACGCGTCAAGTGCTTCAGCTTCTCACAACTGAGTTCTACAAGGAGATACGGAATGCTTTCCAGGTAAACCCAAACTTGTACCAGTACTAGTACTAATTTTGTTTTTTTACAATTCTATTCTTTTGACAGATGGTTTTATCCAAAGCGACTTGCACTGCATTTATGGAAGGGGTGTGCGATAATCTTATATCACAATATGACTATCCTTCAAATAAGGTCTTTATTGTATGGCATTTCCTAATTCTTGTCGCTCACCAGTGTCAATGTCAGCCAAAAATAACGACTTTATTCAACAAATTTGTCACTGTAGCATCACCATTACGCATTTTTGGGGAGTATCGCTGCACGCAAATAACATATGCTCTTCTGTGTCGGCTATATGCTTGGAAACCTTTTGCCCTCATGCAAAATTCATTGAATCCTAGTGCAATTATTGAATTTCGCCCATTGAAATTCATCAAATGACAGTAAGTGCGACTGCACCTTTATTGGATGCTTTAAAATGTTCTATTTGTATGATTCTCAGGCTCAAAAGCTTCCTGATCTCCTAACCGCTGGAGGCGTGCTTGTCTACGATCTCTTACCTGAACTGGATCGCCTCCTTTCCAGCAACGAACACTTTCTGTTGGGATTCTGGCTTGAGCAGGCTCAGTCTCAGGGTGTGGATGAGCACGAGGCACAGCTGTATGATATCAACGCACGAAATCAGATCACCCTTTGGGGACCCGATGGGGAAATCTTGGACTACGCCAGCAAGGAGTGGGGCGGTCTAGTGGAAGACTATTATTTACAGCGCTGGGGCTTGTTTGTTAATACACTGGTGGAGTGTCTGGACAGAGGAAGACCCTTCAAACAAGACGTCTTCAACCAGGCCGTGTTCCAGGTCGAGAAAGGGTTTGTCTACAACCAGAGGAAATACCCCTCCAAACCACTAGGAGACACATATGAGATTGCACGACGGATCTTTCTCAAATACTACCCATATGCCCTGAAAAGGCTAAAATGAAGGGAACGTGCTTGATACGGTGGCCGGCTTGCATTTAATTTATCTTCTCACTATTCTTTTAAAATAATGGCCAAACTATCACAAGAGACTACTTGTAGGAACTTCTAAATGCTTTATGTATCCGCTACTGAGGTTTACTGCATTACGAATGTGTTTTTGCGAAGTGTATTGAAACAAATTATGTGCAAGTAAATAAATGCAAGTATGGGATCTAGCAAGCACAAAAAATGTGAGGACACTTTACATTCTCAGTAAGGAGTGCGATAGCAGACATTAGCAATGGCAGGATGCTGAGAAAATGTGTTAATGTTATCGCCTCCTTGAGTATTGGTCTTGCAATGAGTTTGCCAAGTTCTATCTGCATTGGGGGTTTTTTCAGGTTTCTACTGATGTTCCAGGTTTTTATGTATGTCAGATATGCTGGATACTTCTGTATAAATCTGTTTTAAATTGTGTGAAATGGGATAAAATGTCTGCACGAAGACATTGTTGTAACTTTGCTGTTTTGTAATATTACAAGAAACTGGGTCATCGCCCCAGTCTAGACCTGCCAGACAAAACACTGCTGCAGAAGTTGCTGAACATTGTTTTTTGTGTTCTTTTATTCACAAACTAAATGCAAAAATATCTCTGAAATGATGCTGTGACTCATTGAAAGTTTATTACGGTACTAAGATTGAGTAGTGTATGGACTTTGTTTAGTCAGATTTTTAGTCTACAGTTTCCTGTTAGTTATTTTAGTTAAGCAGAACAGACAAGATGACAGTCACTTAGAGCTTATCGAAAACTTATTTTTGTATTTTCTGTCAAATAAAAGCTGTACTTTTCATACTTGTTTTGTATTTAGTCAAAGGCTTTCCCATTTACAGTATTTACGTAACATTTTTATGCTGCTAAAAGCATGCGTTTCATTATATCTGGTACAGAAAAACGTGCTGTTTTTAGTTGTAGACACAAAACAAGACGCGCAAACGTAAAATGTGTAAATGAAATATGCTCTTCATATCAAAGATAATCCATTTTTGAAATAACATAAATAATTTACAATGATAAGATGAGAAATGTTCGTGTTTGGCGGCATGTCACGAGATCAAAGGGACGTCGGCGGAATTGACAGCAGGTATAAACTACACTTCCCATAATTCATTATGGCAGGAACTCCTGCTATCAGCCAATCATTAGTCAGTATTCCAGCACATGGCCGTCTAGGTCAACTGGACATGAGTTCGCTCAGCTGAGCAAAACATTAGCCTTTTATATAGTCATTATGACGAAGCCTGATACCAGACAGTTGTCCTCTGCAATATTATTCCACAATTAGCATTTCTCAACACCCTGATCTACAGAATATCCTCAGGTAGGTTTCGCTGAAGGAGTCTGGTGTTACAGTGTGTTGTTCCGGATCAGCTGTGTTGTCTTTGCACTAATCTGGAAACATTTATGGATAAATATAAGAGATCAACAAATTCTCAATTACTGTAGCTACTGTACATGATTAGATAATTCAGTTAAGTTATTGAATGTAGCTGCATGCTTGTGTATGAAATTTGCATGTTCTATTATTGTCGGTTTAATAATACATTTTTAAAAGTAATGTCTGAAATGTTTTAATTGTAACCGATTCTTATCATTATGGTAATTTTTTCTTGGTTTATTGAATTGATAAAAAATGTGCATTATTCTAAATGTTATGGAATTTTTCGTCATGCTTCATGGAATTAATTTAAACAAAATTCGCAGGATACGTATAAGAGCTGTATTTATAAAGATTCTTTTTTTTAGTTTAATTATTGGATTAATTTTGACAGGTTTTATTGAATTAATCATAGTCTTCTTGGTTCTAATTATAACTGTAATTTTCTAATATTTCATTGATTAAATTTGTTAAAAATTAGGGTAATTAATTGTAGAGTAATTATAGTAATTTAATAAAAGTGTTATTTCTGTTCTGTACATACATTATTACATAATAATTTCCTTAGGGAATGTTATGTTTATATAACCCTTTATAAATTCCCTGAGGAATGTAAAAAAAAATACATATATACTGTTTTTTTTTTTACATTCCTCAGGGAATATATAAAGGGTTATATAAACATAACATATATATATATAAACTGTACGTGTGTGTGCATTTATATATGCAAAATAAATATACACAATGCACACACATATATTACGTAAACAAAAACTTTTATTTTGGATGTGACTAACTGCAATTAATTATTTGACAGCACTAATCTGTATTATATCTTTCAGCTCCTCTGATCATAAAGTCACCATTAGCTGTCCATCATGTCCATGTTCAGCACTGGCATCCTGGTCCTTACGTCTCCGTTACACATCCTTCCTCTCCGCATCGCTCCTGTCCTCTCGTCTGCCGCCCAGGTGGTCGAGCGCACGCTTTACGTCCATCTCCACCCCGGCCTCAACCTGGGCACAGGTGGGCAGGTGCGGCCCGCCTACATCCCTCCCCTGGTGGATCTCTGCACTCTGATCTCCCGCCTTTACAGCAATGCTGCGGACATTTGCGCACACCTTGACGTCAGAGTGCTGCTTAGTAACGTCCGAGCCCAATCTGCGGTGCTGAGCGGAAACAACGCCCCTTTTCCCACCCCGCAGACGCTGTCCCATTCTCCAGAAGTAGTGCTCACAGACTTCCCCATCCAGGATTCAGGCCAGTCTTTACTGGTTACCCAGTGCTTGCAGAAGTACACGGGTCACTGCTATGTCTGCAAGCCAAACCTCTCTTCTGTCCTTTTGTACCCGCGACTGAAAGAGGTTGGGGAAGATGATGACAAAGGAGGAAGAGGTGCACTGTTAAAGCCTTTAGAAACGTTCAGTGATGTGGTGGTTGGCGGCACTTTTGACCGTCTGCATGGTGCCCACAAGACCCTGCTGAATATTTCCTGTCTTATGGCCAACAGACGCTTTGTCATTGGTGTGTGTGATCAAGAGCTACTAAAAAGTAAGTGAAGACTATCTGGGAATCTTTAAAAGAATAGTTTGCCCAAAAATGAAGATGTGGCCATCCAAGATATACAGTGGGTAAAGAAAGTATTCAGACCCCCTTACATTTTTCACTCTTTGTTATATTGCAGCCATTTGCTAAAATCATTTTTTTTTTCTCATTCATGTACACACAGCACCCCATATTGACAGAAAAACACAGAATTGTTGACATTTTTGCAGATTTATTAAAAAAGAAAAA
>JAUCMU010000050.1:2349539-2362952 GCA_032275025.1 Enteromius treurensis | reverse complement strand
CTGTATGTATACTCTTCATATATACACGTAAATATACACAGTACACACACATTATATAAATAAAACCTTTTTGGATGCAATTAATCATAATTAATCATTGCCCAGAACTAATTAACACTACAATAATATTGTCAAGTATACTTAAACAACATTGTACCCGATCATTAGCAGAATATAGTAAAACATGGATGACGTGACTATGGAGTCATGTCATGTTCCTTTATTTACCTCTTATCCTTCCTCAGCAGGCAACTGATGAAATCTTTGGCCTCATCTGTGATATCATCGAAATTCTCAGGATCTAACTCCCACTGCGCTGCAGTAACCAGAGCTAAGGTCTCTGCATCGTTGTTTCCCTGGAATGGAGACTCGCCACTCAATCTGGGAAGTGGTGGATAAGATGATGCGTTACATCAACCAAAAACAAACACGTATAGGTCAAAAGAATTAAGGTGGCATCCATAAACTGTTTCATTTGGTGTCCTTACAGGATGTAGCAGATGACGCCGATACTCCACATGTCAGTGGCCAGGTCTACAGGCTCATAATTGACAACCTCTGGGGCCACAAACTCTGGAGTCCCATGCAAGACCATCAAACGTTTTCCAGCCTCTGAAAACACCAAAAACAATTCATAAAATGTATATAAATCAATAAATGTATATAAAATGTGCATTAAGTGTCATTCGTATGAAAATTGAGTTTTGCATTTTATAGCTGGACAATTTTTCAGTTAATTTGTTCATTTTGATTTGATTTATTCCCATTTATAAACTGAAATTCCAATCCTCAATTTATCAGCAGTACAAGATAAATATAATTTTTTGCAAGTTTTTAGGACAAAACCAGCTTAAACTGATCATATTTGCTGTTGACATAACATGACGTATCCTATGGTGACAGCAAAAAAAAAAAAATAATAATAAATAAACCTTTCATGCTACTTGTAACTTATCACACATTTTTTTTGTTTTGTTTTTATGTTTAAAGATTTTATTTTTGCTGTGTTAAAACATAGGACACAGTCCAATTTTTATTTGTCAACTAGCCATATGCAAATATGCCCTTACTATCAGTTTGATCAACATTTCTACATTGATCCACTTTAAGAAATTCAGTTGAACGTTTCTAAACATTATAACTGTATTACAAAGATTGTGAACTATGTAGTACTGATCTGAGTTATATATTTTTATTCCACTATTTTTATGTGTTCAATTTTTGTGGGGCGGGGCTAAAATCACATCTTGATGACCCACTGGAGCATGGCCCCTCCCCTAACACTGATAACTAGAGCAAATTAACATCAGGGCTTCTCAAGCCAACGATTTGATAGCTAGTTATGCCTACACCACGCAAATGCAAGTTTCCTGGTTGCGATAATATACAAGACCGATCGGCTACATTATTTAAATTTCCTAAAGACGATGATATCAGGAAGAGGTGGATTAATTTCATGAGGAGCCACCTTGATGGAGAGCTGAGGATCACCACCAACACCCGCCTCTGCAGTGAACATTTTACACCGGATAGTTTTACAAACTTTCATCGGAGACAACTGGGATTCACTGACAATCCGCTGTTACTGGTCAATGGGGCAGTACCGACCGTCTCCCGCCCCATCCTCCTTCCTCCAGTATCTGGCGCCATCGTCGCGGGTGCGTGCTCACTAAATACTGTAAGTTACATTGTGTGCTTATGTTATAATCATTATAGTAACGTTAGTCTCCAGACCTAAGGTCTAGGATCGGGAAGCTTGTTGGCTGTTTTAGATGGCGAAGAACCGCCCAAAAGGCCTTATGACAGACAGGTAAAGCTACCAATCATGTTTCGATTTGTGCCGCGTCATATTTAGAGCCGTGGAAATGTCTTTACAATAATAACCGACCGGTGTGTAAATTTAGTAATTAAGGTATGATTTATCTCTACATTGTATAAAAATTGAGAAAAAAAAGTATTAGTATTAGTAGTATTATGATCACATGATCAAATGTGTCATTGCTCATTGGCTGACGCTGCAAGCGGTCAAAGCCAAAGTCCATTTAAAAAAAACAACCTCTGCAGTACACAAATGGTCCACACTTCAGTAACGTACAGTAGGTGGCGGAAACGCACCTTAAAATGTTGAAGTTGTCATTACACGAGAAGGAAGACCCCGGAAGTGCTTCACTGATTTCTTACAGCAGAAGTACGGGGAGGCTCTGTGCAAGTTTCGTGCGTTTCTTTCAACATTTTGCTTTGGATCCTGGTTTATTTAAAAAAAAAATGGTGCACAAGTGTGCATTACCAGGATGCAAGAACTTGCGAGTAACGTTACGTAAGAGTGCGTTAGCGAGCTTGTCTTCTCACAGATTTCCAGTTAAGCTCAATATTCATCGGAATATTATATGTGCTGTAAACATTTGTCACAAAACCATCTCAGAGCAGACGAGGGGACGGCACGACGATATCTTACAAATACAGCGGTGCCTGATATTTATTTATCGAAAACAGAGGTATGCATGCATTTGTATTAATTGTAGTTTTAAAACTAAATTTTACAAATGAGTGTAATTTATTACAGATTGGTTGTTACAGGAGACTTTGAGTGATGCGTCACTGATCAGCCAGGACTCAGAAGAGGACATGGATCACCGTTATGCATTAACTGCGGAGCTTCAAACTGTGCAAAAGAAGCGAAAGAAATCCGACGTTAAGAAGAGAGAAAGGGACAGACTGAGACAGAAAAACAGGGTAAACATCGGCGTGGCCTATTCCAGATGGAAAGCGCTGAAAGCGGAGAAAGGCATGAAGAACGACGCGGAGGTTGCTTGTTTTCTGCTGGACAGGTAACAAATATGCGCTCGCGGAACACTGTAGCCGACCGGAGCTACTTCTCGGTGTACGTCTATGACGAATCACGCAGGCACTAGTCCACTCCGCTGCAGCTGTGACGATTAAACTTGGCCTGGATCACGCAGGTACACCTATATGGGAAATGCAAATCACGTTGCACTCGCTCATTATGTACGTTGAAAAAGAAAAAGGAGTTTTTCACTACGATATCGGGCTGCGTCTCAAAACACCTGCAGCCAATTAGCAGTAAGTTAAGGGGCGTGTTTAATAAAGATAATGGAGAAGAGAAGTGCACGCCGCACAAGTCGGATATTAGCAGGTAGAGTATAGTTCGAGATGGCGGATAAAAAGAAAAAAAGAGAATTTCGCTGTAACAAACCCATTAAAGTTGCTCTATGAGATGTTGCAGGATTTTAGCTCGATTTCATTTTTATCTCGAACCGTACATGCAACACCCCTTGATCGTCTTGCAGTCTGCCCTCTGAATACATTCGGGAAAAACCCGGTCTCGAAAGACAACACGGAGGCTGCAATACCAAAACAAACACTATAGGCAGAGGATGTGCACCAAAGCAATAACAAACTACGGCTAATGTGCACTGTTGGTGTGCGTCCAGGAACAGGGTTGGGAAACACTGATGTAGAGCATGTGCTGTTAAAATGTGAAAGGTTCTTTAGACGAAGAGAAAAATTGAGAAGGTTGGTCAGTACAGCAGAGAAAGCTTTCTCTTTGCAGACATTATTAGGAAAGCCCAGGTCAGGAAACATCAGTAGTTTCATAGTATCATTTATCAAACATACAGCTAGCGAAGAGGATATAGAGCTTTCTGTTGTTGTTTTTTTTTTTTATATTATTATTATTAATCCTTTAAGAATCTACCCAATGAATTGCACCTCAGAACAATAGGTGGCGGTAACACACGTCGCTTATAAACTGCCATAAAAATCTACAGAAGAAGACAGTGTTGAATGTACAGCGTGAATCTGTGAGTGGGTTAGAGGAATACTGTAAATTATTTTTGGAAAATGGCTGAGCCACGACCGAAGAAAAGACGCTCGGAGGAATATAAGGCGAGAAGAAGAGAAATTGAGAAGATACGAAACAAGTGCCGGATTTACATCGGGGATTCGTTTGAACGGTGGAGAGAACTCCGCCGTCAAAAGGACTTCCAAACCGATGCGCAGCTGGCACATTTTTTATTGGACAGGTAGGTAAAGCCACGATTACTTGATGTTAGCTATATCACTGTCTCTCTTGGTTAGCAAGAAATCAGTCGTATCAATGTGCTTTGCGCGTTAACGGCAGTTACAGAAACACTGGGGCGAGGGGGGAGCTTGTTCTGTTTTGTTTTTACGTCAAACGTCAGAGGAAGTGACGTCAAACAGCATCTCATAGAGTACCTTTAATAAAAATAGAAAGAGGAGAAGTGCACCCCGCAGAAGTCGGATATTAGCAGACAGAGTATATTTCGAGATGGCGGATATTAAAAGGAAAAAGAAGAGAATTTCGCTGGAACAAACCCTTAAAAAGAAGTGGTACGACCAGGAAAGAAGTAGGACCCGTGTCAATATCGGAGCTGCTTTCCACCGCTGGAGAGAACTGAGGGAGCGGGAAGGCCTGGAAACGGACGCCGATGTTGCTTTGTTTCTTCTTGATAGGCGAGTAACTAAAATGCACATTGATTTCCACACCTTATGTGCACATGCAGCGTGTCAATGCGGCGTTTAATTTGCTTCCCCGTTTTGTTGATCGCTTTAATCTGCTAACTTAGGCTACTTGGACTGGGCTAGTAGTTAAAGAAAACAGTTCTTGGGATGCAATGGATGATTTAGGCATAGCAGATTAGAAAAACGGGGGTGAGGTCCTGTTGCGGTGTGTTTGTGCTTTCAGATATCAACATAGTTCAATATATAAGACCCAACCGCACTCTCAGACCTGCACCTCCAGACCTGTCGCTTTTTCAGACAGTGCCACCTGCCGTTTGGATGAACATTTGTTAAGTAGTGTGTGTACTGTTGTAATTATTTCCAACATTATAAAATGTTGGCACGTAGCAACATCGGACAAGGTTATTCATTTTATTAAAGCAATTCCTGAAAATTACCAGGTTTTTTGGGGGCATAAATCAATGTGACATCTAATTACACCAACAAACGAATATCCTTTGAAACAAATATTTTAGTATTTAATTATAGTTTCCATTTATAGTTAGACAAAATGTAATGTTATTTAATAAGTAATATACTAACCCAATTTTTATTTTTTCACAATTCTTCTGCATAGTTTATAACTCAATGACTTACAGGAAAAAGAATACAAAAAAAGTTTGGTGTGAGAAAATGACCCAAAGCTCTATGATTTTGTATGTAAATATAGGGGATGTTCATCCCCCAACTCAATACTAAAGAATGTGATAAATCCTTAATTAGAAAAACTAAATTAATATAAAAATATTTTAAGTAACTGAACAATTTCTATTTACAAAAACAATTAATACAAATAAGACTTAATGCATTACATCATAACTTGTGTGTAATATTTTATATTGTAGAGCACAGACTTTATAATTATGGGGAAATTGTTGTTATTGTATAGCACCAGCAAGGATAGAGTTAATGCAGGGGAGTTCAAGTCAAGAAAACCTGGAAGCGAGAGACAGTTTAGTACGGCTGGTGGCGCGTCTGTAAACAATTGCTATTTGTTCTAATTAAAATAGAGGATACACAAACAGTCTTTTGTCTGTCTTTTACACGCCGTTAAAATATAATAATGCATTCAGTCATAGTGGAATATTTTATAGTAGAAACAAAGTGCAAGTTGCAATCTGTCAGCAATTTAATTCAGGTTAAGTAATCATCGAAACAGCAGGTGGCACTGTCTGAAAAAGCGACAGGTCTGGAGGTGCAGCGCTGAGCGTCTGAGTGTGCAGGGCTGAGAGTACAGTTGGGTCTGCAACTTCATGTTACTCGAATTCACTTGGTGCGAGTTATGCTGCATCCACGCCAATAGCAGGCAGTATAACATACAAGCATGTTAATCATGCGCATTTAAAAGGTGCATTTAGGTCATGTGGTGCTAGTTATATATACATGGTTAGAACACGACTACTAAATATCAGTTTGCATAAAAATTTAGGCCAAAATGTAACTAAATTGGCTCACAAGTGGCAATGTTTGCGTTTAGGTATACACTGGAAAAATGCTGAGATATTTTCATTAAGACACTGCTAATAAAACATTAATAATAATTAAAAGTAGCAAAAAATAACACTGAATTACACATGTAATTAAACTATTTCCTTGCAAGAAATACTAGGTTTTTATGGCATTGAAATATTTTATAAATGTGTGGCTATCGGGAACTAAGTTGACTAATTTGGTCATTGCAACTTATTTTGCATGTTTTCTTATCTTTGTTTAAGGGTGTGTGGCGAGCATCTTTTGCCAGACAAGTCTCTGAGAAAGAGAGGAAGACCTCGGAAATCAACATTTGCGCATGCATCAAAAAGTGAGGTATGTACGTTCATGTATATTAGGACACTTTTTGCCTTTTGAGATGGGGGGGTCCCAGTTGTCTTGAAATAACCTGTAAATACTAATAATAAACTAGTATGATGGATGGTTTGTTGGGTCAGTCCACCTATGGCAAAGTATTACTCGCATGGTTTTTACATTTGGTTTAGACTGCATCTGATACAAACCACTAATCTCAAATGTAAATTGCCATAGGAGACACTGAGGGATTCACCCCAACCCAGTTGGGACCACCAGTCAGACACTGAATCCGTGCCTAGTCCAAATCCCCAGTCCACAAACGTTGAGGTCTTTGGGATCTGCTTTGATCTTCCTCCTTTACAGTCATATCAACCAGTAAGTGCTTACATATCATGCAAGTTCCTCCACTTTTACTGTGCTTTCAAATGCAGCACCTTTATTTCTCCTCCTAAATTTTTCTGCAAATAATTAAGCTCTTTTCACATTTTTTTGTAGTAGTTGTTTTCAGCCACACATGTGCTGCTTTAGGAGTTTATGAACTCATTTTACTCAATTTATAATGCCAGATATTCAACAAAAAAACTATATGGCCATTCCTGTTAAAATCTTGATATAGAAAGCTAATTGAGCTCACTTGCTCATGATAGGAAATGGATGTTAAACATTAAGTTTTAGCAACCATACACATCTTTATTCTGCTTTCTAATTTTGCATGCGTCACTATTTTCTGCCATGTAGGATAAAGAACCAAAGCCTGAACCACTGACGGAGGATGAATTTCAGCCAGATGCCAGGATAGGTTACACTGAGGAACAAAACAGTATGATGGAGCGGAGTTCATCTTTAAGCACAACTACAGAGGAAGACGGCACAGTTCATGGGGAGGAAAGAAAGGTTGGTCAAAATGGACAGTTGAGTAAAAATGACCTGCTAATTAATGCATGCTGGACACTTTAATATTCACTAACTCATCTGGGGTAGTTGGTCTATTGAAAATATTTAGAGTAAATGTTTTTAGGATCAGGAATCCAGTCGAAGGAGTCCAAACTCCTCACTGATTATTTTCTATCTCGTAGGATGAACTCGCACAGACTGCCCTGCGATTGGAGGAACGTTTAAACGCCATGAGATCTTTGTCTGATGCCGCGTCGGACCCCATTTCAACGACAAGAGGATTAGTAGATCAGAAGGAAAAGAAATGGGCAGTCAATAAATCCAGTTTGACGGGACTGTTCAGAACCTGCCATCAGTGTGGAGAGCCAGATCTGGAATTTAAAACGTTAACCTCCGGGAGTCTGATTCGGATTCAGTGGGAATGCTCAAAAGGACATCTAATGTGGCTCTTTCCCAACCACAACCCAACATGACACGTACTGAAATCAGACGGGAATGAAAGTACTGCAGTGCATCTAGATTTATTCACATGTGAATAGAATGTAAATAAAATTTCTACGTTGGAATAGCAAAATTGAGGATTTTTTTGTTTTTTGGGGTACTTTGACTCGTTCTGGGGGTGAAAAAGGAATTCAAAATGAATCACTCACCCAGTTTGCAGGCCAGTCCAAAGTCAATGATCTTGATGAGTGACCCAGCGCCGTTCACACAGACGATGTTCTCCGGCTTCAGGTCGAGGTGAACGATGTGCTTGCTGTGGATATACTGCATTCCTTCAAGGATCTGACGCATGTAGTTCACACTGTTGGGTTCGGTGTGCTCGAAGTTCTCATCTACTATCCTTTCAAACAGCTCCCCGCCTGCAATACTTCAATGAGGCAGAACAATTACGGGTGAGAAGTGCACGCTGTAATCAATCAGTGCCCCTTTTATGGATTTTTGAAAACGAGCTTTCATGCATTCATAAATAAAGACATCCTTGAAAGTTTTAACGGTTTGGGTCACATGTTGGTGTTAAAATTAAACATTAGCATATCACCCACTTTTTTGCAGGTGCACTCCTGGGGAAAGTTGATTTTCCCATTGGTCTTAATGAAAATGCTAGTTTGTCACTAGGTGCCGCTTTCGGAGCGTGAAACATTCACATGAATCATTAAACGAATCTCTTGGGAGGCATTGAACAAGTAAGGTAAAAAAATAAATGCATAAGAAAATAAGTGTTTTTTTGGACCGTGCATGTTGTTTGGGACTCCTTAAACCAAAATATGAACCTATTCGTAACCTATGATAGGGGCACTTTAAAACCTTAATGACATTTTTTTAGTTAATAAAATAAATAAATAAGGCAGGTAAGAACTTGTTTACAGTTTGCCCACCTAAATGCACTTGTTAAATATTGAAAAACCTGATCTGATATATTCCTTAACATCAACATTCCAAATTAAAATGTTAATGGATATTAGGGATTTACATAAAACGGTTCCAAAGTGAGATATGTAGTTTGTGCGTGTATATTAGCAAAGGCCTTTTCCGTCACTTTAAAGAGATGTGGATTATGTCATGCTCACTATTCCAGAATCATGACGATCTCAGATGGCGTGTCGTAGGCTGCGAGACACTGCACCAGCTTCGGGTGATGTAGTTCATTCATCAGTTTGATTTCTTGACGCGCTGCCGTTTTCTCTCTGGAGACACGGGCCCGGTAGAATTTCCCAGCGTACACCCGACCCGTCTGCTTATGGGTCATCCTGTACACCTCCCCAAACTTCCCCCTGCAGAGGTATAAGATGACCGTTTAAGATAAATATAAATATCAGCCTTAAACTAGATTTATGAGATGGCAGATACTCACACTCCAAGTTTTTCGTGGACATTATAATGATCTCTGGCTTTGTGTGTAGTGTCAGGCACAACCTCCACATTTGAGGTCACTTCCTGTTGTGGCTCACCTGTAACATTAATCTTACTTCAATCTCTTGTTTGAGAATCACTGGCTTTCCATATGCATTTTTTTATAGTATTAGAGTAACAACTATGCATAGATTTAAAATGTAGTATTTTAAATTATTTGTAATTAAACCATGAATATTTATATTTTTATAACTACACATTTACAGAATGTGTATACTATTATGTAAAGAAAATTATTCATATTTCAAATTGTAATATTTATAATATTTATGTAATATTATAAATTATAGAATTCACACATTTAAAATTTTGTAACATATATTTTGAAAATGAACATTTAAAATAGTGTAGAATGTTTTACACATTTAAACTATTTACATTTTAAATATAAATTCTGAAGCATCCGAAAGTGTTACGTGGTTGCTTTGAATTTACAAAACGACTGAGCTTGGTGTCCTTATTTAAATCAAGCTGCTTGAGGAAGACAGTCGAGATTTGCCTTGAGTGGGCGTGGTTTCAGCACCGCTAGCAGACACGCCCCCAGCCTCTGAGAGCACTGCTTTTTTTCTGCTTTTTTTTTTGATAGCTTTATTTACTTCGCGTTTTTTTTAGCATTCAAATTTGGCTGGGTGGTTAATAAATTTTTCTGTGGCGTGACAAACTCAGAACACACATTTAATATTGACTTTACATGGAATTTAAACAAATTTGCTTTTATATATTCCCTGCATACAAAATGTGCATACTGTGCAATAGTGTCCTCACGGTACTAAAATTAATAGATATCGATGACTAAAATTTCTGTATTCGGTACAGATACCAGTGAAAATCCACGGTTCTCGGTACCAAAACAAAACACAAAAGCATGCCAATTCAATTTGTTTTATAAAATGTACAAAAAAACAATGCCATTCCATACTTTGGAAACGCAACCTAAATATGCATTTTAGGTTTTTCCACAAGTAATAAGAGTATGAAAAACCATAAAGTTTCACCCAAATTAAAAAAATAAAAAATAAATTAATGAAATTTTAACATTTTATTTTTTGGTAACATTTGGTAAAATTAAAATATTGTGTGATTATGTCTTAAATAAACCATTTTCAGATTTTTTTTAAACAGTAGTGGTAGTAGTAGACAATCACATACATTATTCTAAATAATAGTAGGCTAATAATTCAGGCACCATGTCTAAACCAAACTTTTAATTTGACGGGTTGCTGCGAATAGCTTATTTCTGTGTATATGCTGCTAAATGCTAAATTAAACGGTAAAATACGCGAGAAGTGACTCACAAGAATTCTATAGATGCTTAAATGTTATGCATATGTGCTCATTGAGAATCAAGGTGAACGTCACACGCTTCAGTGCATGTAGTAAACAAAACCTCAGATCTCTGCCATGCATTCATTAATACAGAGACGCACAGAATATATCTGCGTTTTCTGCATCAAGGAAATCATGAGGGCGTACACATCAAGTACTGGGTACCACCGATGCTCAGCACTGGATACCGTGAGGTTTTAAATTTTTTACAACGGACTTGGTACCGAATTACGTTTTTGTTTTTTTTTGACAACACTACTGTGCACACTACATGTACTATACACTACAGAAACATTAAGAATACACTGTAACTTATTGGTTTAAGAGTTGGGCTTCTGTCTACCTGCAGTGTTCATCTGAATGCAGTCCGACTCGTCGCTGGGATCACTGACTCCAGCTGTATTACAGGCTCGTACTCTGAAGCGATACTTCCCCTCCGGGTCGAGACCAGAGCGGACCCGATACGAGGTGTTGAGACACTTGTTAGTGAGTTCAGTCCAGTTGCCAGGCTCGGTTTGGTCCAGTCTCTGAAACTCAACCACGTAGCCTGTGATGGCAGAACCTCCGTCAAAACACGGCCCAGACCAGGACAGAACTAGAGATGAGCGGGTCAGCTGGGACACAGACGGACACGAGGCTGGAGGCTCTGGGGAATCTGGAGGGAAATATAGAAGTGAATAAGAAACAAGGTTATTGGGAAGTAAAATTAGTCCATTTAAAAAGATGAACATATTATTGACAAGAAAAAGATGGGAAAGAGTATTGAAACTGACACTGAAAAATAGCTTAATAGCTACTAAATTGCTTCTAAATCTAAAACCGTTATCTAAAAACAACATAAATTAGAACAATAGGGCAATTCGATTTTTGGTTGTCATACCATCACCATATATTTGTGTATATATGTATGTGTATGTATGTATGTATCTATATCTATATATACAGTAGGTATAGGTATTGATCCACTTCGAATGTTGATTATTGTATATTATATAGACGGACTAGATTTCAGAACTTACCAATGACACAGAGGCTTATGGTCCAGTGAGCTGTGCCTCCTCGGTTCCGAACAAAAAGGGAATAACTTCCTGCATCTACGGGAAGAACATCAGACAGAACCAGGCTGCTGCTACTGCTGGTGTTCGTCACACACCCCCGCGGTCCTTCTAACACAACCTAACCACAAAATATCCACAATAAAAATATCAGACCAGTGCAGTTTTTTTTTTTCTGATGTTTGCACAATACATTTTAAATAAGCAGGTGTTCTGTGGTGGATTCATGAAGTCACTTCTTAAGCTGACACAGGTGTGGAGAATCACATTCATTAAATACACCTTCCACTACAGCTTCACAGACCTTTTCGGTGTCGTGAATCCAGCAGGAAGCCACAGGCCCGGAGCTTCTGAAACGACAGAGCAGTTGAGCGGTTCCTCCGACACCAACCACAACCTGCTGCTGGGGATCCAAAAACTCAGCTACTGCACCTGGAGAACACAAACGGTCTGATACACAACTACAATACAGATACTCCACCTTTACAAGTACTTCGCGTCTTTTGTAAGAATGCACTGATTGTGGCCTACTCTGAATTCATCAGTTGCTATATTTAGCTCATATTTTGAGAATCAGAATTAGTTCATGGCATCTGTATTATTTTAGCATCATTAATATAGTAGGATTTTGGTAATTAAGTTCAGTTTTAGCCATTTTAGAACTTCAGCTAAAAGTTTCAGTAAAAAGGTTGGTTTTATGTCAAGCAAAGAAAAGTGAAACTAATTTGTTGCTCTTTCAGTCATTCATTCAGAATCTCTAGATTTTAAAATGCTGATAATAAAGGTCACTCTAATACATTCATCAAGTTAGTGGTACCATTAACATCTCACTGAAGGCAAAACTGAGAACTCTGAACTGAGAACCGAACTGCTGGCTGTGCGTGACCTCTGCAGTGAAACACATTAAACTTGTGAACTGGAACAAGGCTTGTACATATAGACATGGCTCATCAGGACTATTAATTAAATGTGGCATATAATTGGCTAGTAGACACAGAAGGCTCCTGTGATTGGCTACAAGCATAATCACATCATCTGAATTAAATCTGTTTCCAATCCCACATTCTGCACTGGCATTTAAATGTGATATAAACAAAATTAAACTTTTTTTTAAAAAACAAAATACATCAGAAGCATATCAATATAGGACATGAACATGTCTATATTAATAAACCACTATTGATCGTTAACATTTCTGTTACGTTTTATTTTTTCCGTGTTGTTTTTATTATTTCATAATTAAAGTCCGTGTAAAGTCAATAATAAATGTGTGTTCTGAGTTTGTCACACCACCGAAAAATGTGTTATTAACCACCCAGCCAAATTTGAGTGCTAAAAAAAACCGCGAAGTAAATAAAATAAGGTATCAAAATCTTGAAAAGCTGGGGCCGTGTCCGCTCGCGGCACTGAAACCACGCCCACTGACTGTCTTCCTCAAGCAGCTTGATTTAAACATGGAGACCAAGCTCATATGTTTTATAAATCAAAGCAACCACGTAACGTGACGAAGGCATAGCTAGAGAGCAAACTTCAGCAATGACAGTAACTCATGATTAAACAGACTAGCTATGCGTATGCGCTCTAGTTATTATGTGTTTGACTTGACTTGAATCATTAGGTTAGATACTAGGGTCTGGGCGGTGCTAGGCCAACAGTTTCTCAACAGTATATTCCTGCACAACTGGAGGAGCAGCAGTTTCAGGACCCTCAGTTTTAGGACCGCGGTTTCAGGACCCTAGTTTTTTTGTGACAGCGCCATCTAGTGACCGGGTGATGAAATGGCGGCTGCTGTTTCAGGACCCTGGTGTAGTAATGTTTGCATATAGTATCAGTATCAATTTTTTAATGTGATTTTTTATTCAAAATGCATCAGATGTTAATTACAAAGTGTGCAATA
>JAUCMU010000050.1:2271974-2285085 GCA_032275025.1 Enteromius treurensis | reverse complement strand
GACATGGACATCTTTGATGACATGGGGGTGAGTCAATTATCAGCAAAAGTTTTTTTAAAAGTGAACTTCTCCTTTAAAGCAAATATGAAATACTGTCATGAAAAGGTGCACAATAAATGTATTATAAAACTAGTCCATATGACTTGTGCACTATATTTGGGAAGTTGAAGATCTGTCAAATTCAAAATCATTTGATATTGTGAACTTGATTCATGTGCAGATCAGTGTCCGCTTCTCTTTATATTAATCTGTCAGGTCTTTTCTGTATTTCAGTTATTCCTGAACCTGGTGAAGACCCCAGAGTGACAAGAGCCAAGTATTTCATTCGTGACGAGTTTTTGGTTAGTATTTTCATTTTGTTGTACACAAATAAAACACGCCTACTATTGCAGCCTGATTTTAAGACTGTTGTGATTTTCCTCATCTTTTTAAAGCTATGGAGAAAAACCCTGTTGATGGGGAGTTAGTAAACTGCTAGTTATAATAATAATAAAACCAATAATTGATTTGCTCTTTTCTATTTTAAATAAGTAATCCAATAATTGCTGTCATCCTGTGGCTCTCTAAAGAATACGTTTTTATTTACATAATATTTGTGTGTCACTGTGTATACGTATATAGAGATACACACATACAGCACATATTTTTGAAATATTTACATGCATATAGATATAATATAAAAACTAAAATAATATAAATATCTATATTTAATATATAAACATTTTTTCTTAAATACATGCATGTATTTTTATTTATACGGTGTGTGTGTGTGTGTATATATATATATATATATATATGTATATGTATATGTATATGTGTGTGTGTGTGTGTGTGTGTAAAGAATATACACAGTACACACACATATATATATTATGTATTAATTATGTAGTATTTAATTTTGTACTGGAGATTCGTTGAATATTGTCTGGTTGTTTTCTTCAAGACACTGCAATTTAAATCTTTAAAATAGCATATACTTTTCTAAGTTAATAGCACATTTCCAGGCGACCCAATCTAAGATATATATTTAGTTTCCTACATTTTAACTACACAAAAAGTGATTTATAACGAAAAACTGGTTGTAATCATTTTCACCCTGTCTTTTTGCAGAGGATCAGTACAGAAAGCGGAGACGGCCGTCACTACTGTTACCCCCATTTTACATGTGCAGTGGACACGGAAAACATCCGTCGGGTCTTCAAAGACTGCCGAGACATCATCCAGAGAATGCACCTGCGGCAGTACGAACTCTTGTGATCTCACTTCAGCTCCTTACAAACGTGTCTCCAAACTCCCCCTGCCCTCATAACTCACGAGGCCAAAACTGCAGACGAATATACTACTGACGTTTGGCGCATCATCCTTCGGTTTTTAGTGGTTTGATTTTAACTCATGATTCGGAGCCGAGGGGCTCGCTGGGTTTTCTTCCTCCCTGTCCCCGCGCCTTTTTATTTGGATCGCCTTTATTTTTGCCATTCCATGAAGCCTTTGGCTACCTCCTTATTTTTTATTCAAATAAAAAAATGATATCGTCGTGTATATATGTATACGTGCTGGCGCCTGCCAGGTTATGAAGATCGCATCACTTTGTGACCTCCAGGAGTCCATGTCTCGCACCCCGAACCTTGATCTTCTGGCCTACAGGGCTCTCTGCTGCTCTTTCTGTTTCCGAACACTGAAGATCGCCCGCGGACAGAGGCGGGGACGGGGGTTGTTGAACACTGGGAAAGCAAAGCGAAGTAATGCACTTTTCCATCAGGTTTTGACTGACGTTTTTCTTTACGAAGATGGACACACAATGTAGCATCACATCATGAATTTCTGTCCCACTTAAGGCTGTGGACAGGTTCGGAGAATGGCGGGGAGGACCACGCCCCTTTTTACGTGAAAGAGGCGGAGCCTTCGAAACAAGGAGGAGGGGCTCTGAAGAGTCAGAGCCTGAGAGGGGGAGGGGCTGCGGGAACATTACTGAAGCCCCGCTCGGTGAAACATCCACGAAAAGAAACGCCCCATTTCTTATTTTAGTTTCTTAACTTGTACAGACTGTGCAAGGGTGAATTTTTTTTTTTTTTTTTCTGTACAGACTATAAAATGTTATATTATTTTGTACAACTTTATTGAAAGAGAGTAAAAAATCTACTTGTAGATCTTTGTGCCTTGATTATGGCTGTACCTGTAAATGAAGCTGATACATATGTTTTTGACTGCGCTGTACAGCTTGATGTCACCCCTGTCGGCAGAAGGGACTGTGGATGGGGACCTACTCTGTAGAGTTTAGTTTCTTTTTTTTCTCGGTTATTTGTTTGTTTTTCTGCTTTGTTTATATAAAAAGTGAAAAAGTTATTTCCTTTCTTTCTTACTTTGCATTTAATTTTCCGTTTCATTTCAATTCTCAGCTTTAAAAACAGAAAAAGTGAAAAAGAAAAAAAAGTTGAAGTGTCTTTTTGGATATGAAGTATGTTTGAGATATATATCCACGTTTGTGTCTGTGTGTGTGTGTGTGTTCACGTACAGGAGACAAACATTGAGCCACAGACGCATGACATTTGTATGAGTGTGTGCGTGCGCGCGTATGTGTGCAAGAGTGCATTGTGTGCACTCTTTTATAAATGTGCGTACATGTAAATTTATAGGTCTATATAAATATATATGTACAATTCTACATGTTTAATTATGTGTGTGTTGGCGTATACATACTTTAGTATGTATACAGTGAAGATGTGTACTTACACACATAGGTAAGCATGTCTAGAGTGAAATGAATAAATGAGAGTGCAATATTGAAAGCAACATGTGTGTCCAACAATTTTCACCATACACCATACAGACTGAAAGTTGATTTGTTGAAAGTTGTATCATTTCTTTAATCAGTTTATAATTGGACAAAAGTCAGATTTATAATACACACATCCAAATATCCTCTTTTTTTTTGTAAAGCAGAACTTCAAGACTTACATTTTTATTTATATTTATTCAAGTTTTTGTCTGATATCTGCTGAACACCCTTGACATTCCTAATTAATTTTGCTTTTACCAAAACGTTTCAAACCATGTGATCCACAAAACAATAAAATTATGTTACACATGCAAATTTTGGTTGACACAGAATTTGTATTTATATTTAAAGTTCAAACACATTAGTGTTACTCCAGTAAATCGCAAATCTTTTTAAATCTGTAAATACTATGTGCTTAAAGTCATGTTGCACAAGAAATACTTTTTAAAATAAATCTTCTAAAATCATTAAATAGATTTTGTGTTATGGTTCTTAAGTCTTAAGATCTCCCACAGCTATTCCTTTGTCAGTCTACAAAACCCCGTACATTCACATTGCAACACTAAAATGCTAAGAACACTGTGCATGATGACATATTCAAAATTTCTGATACATTAACGTAGTCCTCAGAGTCAACAAGCCACAGTATATTACACCAAAGAACAACTCATGCAATCAACTTGACTGAAAAGGTTGATTTGGCTTTTTAGATGTTGTAAAACACTCAAATATCTATGTATTGCTGAGGTACATTAATTCAGTACAGCACATAAATTACATTTATATAAAGTCTTATTTTTGGAGTCCAAATTTGGACTTCTTGACCTACAACAAACACCCTATTTTTTCTTGAGGTGTTTTCCAGTACAGGGATTCTTTGAGGGTCTATTTTACTAGAGTTTAGGTACAACTCAAATCGAACAAACCTGATCAAGTTCTTACTAGAAAGGTGAGTTTGACCAAGTTTGGAGCTAAAGGTATACCATAAGGGAGAACTTCTGCTTTAGCGGTTACATCTCCCTGATTTACCCACCCTATTCAGATCATCAACTCATTAGGAAAGAATGAACTCAATGAGTGTGTTAGATGAGATAGACATGCAAAATGTACAGAGCTTTGGGCCCCCAGGAACAGGATTGAAAACCACTGGATTAGAGTTTAGCTCCAACCCTAATAAAACATCTGAACCAGTTATTTAACTAGAAACCTCCAGGTAACTGTGTTGGAGCTGGTTATAGTTAAACTTTGCAGGACATGGGTCCTCCAGGACCAGGATTGGACACCCCTGCTTAAGAGGAAAGAGCTTTACTGTCCATATTTGTACATTCATGTTATATCAGACTTTCCATTCCGAAGCACAGCTGCACATTTGCTCACGGGAACTCAAGAAATTAGGTCTTCATTAGGTCATTGAGTTTGATCGAATCCTTTGCCTCAACATGGAATGATCTGCTGTTAGAAGAAGCTTTACGATTGAATTACACTCCCCAAATTTTACCGAAGTGTTCCCATTTAAGACTAGGCCTACTTGTATATTCCTGATTTTGCATGCTGGAAACAAGCATCTGAGAATCAGTCCTGAGTGGTTTCCTCTCGGTTACTGCTTTTCAAATGGCTTCTTCTTGCTGATCTTTAGAGTGACCTGTCCGGTTGGCGTGTAGCTGCGGGTTTGTGCGGAAACCTGTGTTTTGAAGCTCTGCAAACCTCCTTCTTTTCCTTTCTGGACCTCGGAGAAATACGTTGGCTGGACTTCAAGCCTCGCAAAGCTACTGGTATGGCGTGAATAGTTGGATGAAGGTTGTCCCGTCACATGAATAGGTATGGTCTTCTCTTGCTTTGAGCTACCGCTCGCTGATGAACCTGGACTGAACATGCTGGAAATGTGTTCCTTGAAGGACCCAAAGAATCCCATGCGAGGCTTTGCTGGTGGCACCGGACGTACCACATTCAACACAATGGGTTTGCCGATGACTGGCTCATTAATTTCTCTCTGCAACACAGAGATCTCACTTGGTTTCTCGACCAAGACATGATGGTCTGTGCCGCTTCTGAAAGTTTCCCCTTCCTGAGGGACGTAGTCCTCAAGATCTTCAAGATTAAGAACTCGATTTCCATCAGTTAGCATTTTGCGGTCACAAGCACCAACCTCGTCATCTTCCGGCTCCACAACAATATTTACTTCATCATCTCCATCAGAGACACATGAATCATCCATTTCTCCTGAGTATGTTGACATATTATCAACCTCTGAAGGTACTTCAGAGACATTTTGTGCAATTTCCTCTTCTTCCGTACCAGAAGAACCTTGCAGAGCCATTGTGGCATCCATTGCCTCCTCAAGTAACTTGTTGTTGGAGTTATTAGTGTTTAGATTGCCAGGTGATGAGAACTTGCCAGGGGAAACGCCTCTTCTTCTTGGCAACTTGGGCGATTTGTTTACTTTGTACTCTATTATCTCTTCGACTTCAACCCATCTTGGGTTTCTGGC
This sequence comes from Enteromius treurensis, assembly GCA_032275025.1. Lineage (NCBI taxonomy): Eukaryota > Metazoa > Chordata > Actinopteri > Cypriniformes > Cyprinidae > Enteromius > Enteromius treurensis. The sequence goes on along the minus strand of JAUCMU010000050.1, from coordinate 2,279,821 downwards.
CGTGGCTCCCTCCGCCTCTGGAACATACAGTGTCGGTATAGTTTTCCTGGCCAGGGTTCGTCTCTGTCTGGGTGGTTCAGGTGTGGACGTCTCTGAGCGGTGAGCTACCAAGGACGATGGTCGTGGGGATGCATGCCGTTTCGAACGTGTGTTCTTCACCACTGTGGTGATGGTCTCCTCACTTGAAGATCAAAAATACAGTAATATTGTGAAATATTAATAAATATTGAAATATTTTGCGTGTTAATGTATTTTAATATTTTATGTATTCCTGTAATAGAAAGCCACATTTTCAGCATCATAACTCCGGTCTTTACTGTTACATGATCCTTCAGAAATCATTTGCTTTGCTGTTTAAGAAACATTTCCTTTCTATTATCAAGTTTGAAATCAGTTTACTTAGTATTTTTCTGGAAACAAGTATTTTTTCAGTATTCTGTGATGAATAGAAAGTTCTAAAGAACAGCATTTAATTAAGAATATTATGTAACAATGCAAGTGCCTTTTTTGATTAATATAATGCGTCCTTACTAAATAAAATGATAAAATTTGTATAGTAGTGTTTTTGTTTTTAGGTGTGTGTGTGTTTACAAGACTTACATAATTATTGTTTTCTTCGGTATTTTTGTCTCTTGTTCCGTTACTAGTAGAAAAAAAGGTAAAATTCTTTTAAAAACATCAAAATATTTTGAGTTATTTCAGTCAATTCATTGCTTGTCAAAGATTCTTATTTTCTGGTTTTGTAGACTCTTTATTAAAACCAATAAACACTGTATCAGGATGTGTGCTTTTTTATGCATTTTTAGTTTTCAGTGAGAACTATCATAACAGAACTGATTTTTAACTGGATGGCATAAATGTATTGACAGGCATCTCTTTTACCTTCTATACTGATGGCCTGATCTGCTCTACGTTCTCCCGCCATTGCCACAGCAGGAGTGATCAGCTGTGCAGCACACCTGGCACTGCCCAGACGGTTTGACAGCTGCAAATGAACATTAAGATTATAAGGCTCATTTCCTCAGGGTTGGAGTAAAGTAAGAACTGAAAAGACTCCATACCTCACAATCATATTGTCCAAGGTCTCGTTCTCCAGGGTTCTTGATAACTAGAACCAACACTCCACTGCGCGGTTCAGTGTATGTCTGAAACTTCTCCAGGTCTGTCAGTAGTTTACCATCCTTAAACCATCTATCCAGGGCAATAGCATAGTTTAACATTAACTCAATTCATTGTGTTAGGAACTTAACACCAGGGGGAAACTGTTGGCTTGTGGGAAGTTATTTATGAATGCCCAGATCTTCTGGGCCATTTTAACTCAACATTTAGTCATGTAAACAACATAAATGATAGTCTAAGGCTGCTGTAAAAGTGCTTTTCAAGTGTCGATATGTGATGAGAGTGTTTGTCTTTAAAAAGCTATACTTCACAACATTCCAAAGCAAAAGATGTAACTTTTTACTGCACTATGTTTCATATTAAATGCAATTTAACACCTAATTTTTAAGTATTAAAGGTAAAACAAACAACTTCCATTGTGAAAGTGAAAAGTAAGATATTTTGGTTGTAATCTAGTGAAGTAAAGTTAAAGAAAAACACTCTGATAAACTAGATATTTGTGCTTGACTGTTATTCGCCTCTTTGTAAATGAGCCACTACCTTATCTTGGGACTTGGTGCGCTCTGTATGGTGCAGGTGAACTGAGCATCTTCTCCAGAATAAAGAGTGGCGTTCCGGATCTTATTAACAAAACGTGGAGGTACTGCAAGAGGTTAAATAAAAATGAGCATGAATGAAATGGAGTGAAACAGCTTAATTGTAAATTGGCGACATCAGGTTGCTCACTCACCCTGTACAGTGATTTTGCCTAACGTGCTGGCATTGCCCGCAGAGCTGGTAGCGAAGCACATGTATTGTCCTGAGTCGTCCGCGGTCATGTTGTCCAAAATGAGTGTGCAAGACCCGTCTGGGTCCTCAATGATGATGTGATGAGGATCTGCTTCCACGGGACGCCCGTCTGTTTGTGAAACAGGTGGATAAATTACTTTACTTCTAAGAAGACATCAAGAAGGGAAACACCTAAGGTTTGGTTTCTTACCTTTGTACCAGGTGACCTGTGGTTTGGGGGCACCAGTGACCTTGCAGGCGAGCTTTACTGTCTGTCCGAGCTCTGCTGTGCAGTCTGTCAACACTGCGTCAAAATCTGGAGAGCCTGTAATATAAGTAAAATGCTAAATATTAGGACTAGAGTTTATTTTTAATGTAGTATTTAAGAACATTTCATAAGAACATTTCATAGCATGTCAATAGGTCATCCAAAAGGAACCCCTTAACCCTTGTGTCTTTCCAAACCTGAAAGACCTTCGTTCAGGTCTTGCAGGTTTGGAACGACACAAGGGTGAGTATTGAGAGTAAGCAAAGATTTTCATTTTTGAGTGAACTAACTCTTTAAGTGGATTGTGTTTTCTCTTTTTGCCACTTGCTGCAGGAATAACAGATTTTTGTAGGCCAACATTTCTAAACAAATATTTTTTTTTTTGGTTAAATATCTGTAAATAAAATAAAAACATATGAATTAAATGTTTAAGATTCATAAACTTTTGTTGGCTCCCAAACCTTATGTCCTGCAATAATCCAGTTAGCCAATTGTAAAAACCTTTTGGGTTTTTGTCCAGGGAACCAGGCTGACGCTAACGCTAATGCTGCAGACTTACTCCATGTTGGCATGCTGTAGCGCTGCTGAAGGTCACGGAGGTCGCGGAGCCATGAGTTCTTGATGATAACAGTCCGTGCCTGCAACGTGTACTTCCTCACGGAGTCCTCGCGCTCATGCCAGATCTCAAACGCTCTCTCATCACCCTCCACCGTCTCGTTCACATCAATGTTTGTAAGCTGAAGGAAAAACACAAATGATTTTTATAATGCATTAATGCATTTTTATCATATAAGAGATGCTTTATGGCAAACCACTAATTAAGAAATCGCTGTGAAGGCAGTATTTGGCCATTTTGAATGATCAGCATTGGCATTAGTAAATTTTGTATCAAATACAGTATACAGTAAGCTCCAACCTTCATCATATTCTTGAACACATATGCTTGGGTGTCTGTGTTCGTGTCTCTCCTCTGTTTGCAGATGACCACGTGGTTTTTGAAGAGGAAGATGTGGCGGTGGTGACCTCTGGAAGAGGTTCGAATTCCAGGAGCTCCTTCCCAAACAGTGAAGGGCCCCTGTGAAAAAATCCAGAACTTGATTTTACAGTTTAATTTTAATTTCACTTCAATTTTTTAATTCACTACAAATAGGTGAAACAGGTAAGACTTTAAATGGTGAGTTGGGTACTGTACCTGTCTAATAGGTTCTCCCAGTGCCTCCAGATTTGCAGGGTAGTTCTCTATGAGCGACACATGGTGTGTGTTTTCTGAGCGCTGAGAGAGGGATGATACCATTGCATAGGCCTGCTCCAACAAACAGCAGTTTTGACCGTTCCTCGCCTTGTTCCGAATGAATTCCTACAGTAAAATCATGTGATTTTTTTAGAATGTGTTGGTCACTTTCAAAAGTTAGTGAAGAGTTGTATGACATAATACATAACACATTTTCTAAGCACATATTTGTGAAATATTTATTTGAAAGTGGAGCTTTGATACCTTGAAAATGTTGTACTGTGCTAATTAAGTATTTAATACCTTTAGCAAAGCTCTGTACTTCTGAATTCTCTCCGGTGGTCTCTGAAGGTAACTATTGATGCTTAGCACTGGACCCTCTGAGGGGTCAACGTTTGCCAACTCTGAGACTGTATAATCCTAAAAAAAACAACAACACACACATTATTATTGTGTTAGAGTACCAAATTCTTTCAGTTTAATGTAGTGCTATGAAATGAATAATTGAGATTAGTGATATTATATACAAATATTTTAAATGGAACATATTTCTTAAATATATACATGCATGTGTGTGTGCATTTATATATACACATAATAAATATAAACAGTACAAACACACATAATGTAAACAAAAACATTTATTTTAGACGTGATTAAACACTTTCAAGTCAAAAAAAAAAGTCAAATGTTTTTTTCTAATGCAATTTTTTGCACCCCAGAAATGCATAACTATATGGTCAATATTTTGTAAACCCGCCTTGAAATATTGGTGCACTTCTTTCTCACTGATGACAGACTCAGCTTGCAATTGTCCAGTGAGGTAATGCAGATATTTCTCAAACCCTTCAGAGTTTCTCAGGAAATGCATGGCTATGTCATCATCTGTGTCGCAGTCACGCAGACCAGGCAGCAAAGAACTGGAAAACAGTTATCTTCATTATGCATTTCCATGTTGTTAAATTTTATATGTCAAGACTAGCATATAAATGAAAACAATTCTTATACTCCTTAAAAATGAAAATGATAGATGCAGAGTTATATTAACTATAATATTATACCTGCTGTGGAAGGATTTCAAATCATTGATATTACGGAAGATGGTTTCCTTCTGGCTGGCGATTTCAGATGGTGTGCTATCTTCATCCACGCGCTTCAGATGGTGTGATGCGAAGAACTCCATCTCCTTCAGAAACTCAGTTTCTGTGCTGATCAGCTCCTGGACAAGTTGACTAGATACAAGTGAAACAGAGGTAGAATTACTAATATCGTACAAAATAGAATGCACATTGCATTTTTAATAAAACGTCCAAATTTACCAGAGTTTCTTCTTGTACTCTGTCTCTGTGACTTCTTCTCTGGTGGTCTCTGGGAGGTCTGAAACATCTGCAGACAGCTACAACACAACCATTCCGCCATCATTGAGAAATTATAAGATGCACAAGCACATGCACACATTTTTAAAATCAATTTTCTACCACTATGAGCCAAGTTATCCATTTGGAATGATCCTTAAACTGACCTTAAGTCTTTTGTCGAGATACGCAGGTGAGACCCATCCCTGGCGAGATGGATTGGATTTGGTAGGCTTGGTGCGGACCAGCCATTTAAGTGGGTGGGCAGAATCCAGAACCTCCACATATTGGCCCTCTTTTAGAGCGATGGCATCTTTACTGACTCCCATGGGGTTGTAGTCAGCGGTCACCACATAGATATCAAACATCTGCAAAGAATCATTAAGATAACAGAGCATTTGTAAAACGTGACTTACCCTCTTTACACTTTAGAAAATGAGAAAGCTCTGAATTCTGCTTTTAAATATCCTTGTGTTAACTGAAGATTAACCAGATGCTTAACTCACATAAAAAAAATAATATATACTACGGCATTATGATACTAAGATTACACGTCCATTTTTATTTCCACTTTTTTAGTAAATGGTTTTTGAATATTTACAATATTGTCTAAAAATTCTTATGTGAACAGAATAGCAACAGGTTTGAGACAATACATTAGTTATAATATTAAAATGAATTTGTTGATGAAACTGAGAATGTGTTATTTCTATACCTCTCCCCTGGCATCTCCTTCATCAGACTCGGATGATGAGTCTGCGATCAGAGATGGAGGGCGTGATCGTCCATGATATGGAGATGGGGATGGTGTTTTTGTTTCATCATCGCTGTCAGCTCCTGGGACACGTAATGAAGCTTGAGGCAGATAGGGACAAAAAGGATAGAGGAAGAAAGAGGTGTTGTGTCAATTAATTATGGCCACAACATTTAAGTATCCTGTCTGTCAGCATTGTTTTTAGCATCACATTTGCATATGATATTCAATAATAAAAATATATATATTATTCAGAATATTATTTGAAAATATTGGAAATGCTATTTTAATTATAATAATACAATAAAAATAACAATATAGGTACCCCAAATTTTATATTGTGAGCAAACATTTCAAAGTCAGAGAAAAAAAAAAACAGGCTACTAATCTTTCACATATATTTCAGAATTTGGTTTAAATGGTCTTAAACATAAACTTGATATATTAACATCCTTAACAATGGTGTTTGTGTGGTAATTTAGACATATATTTACAACAGTGGTTCCCAAAATGCGGAACATCCCTGCTGAAAAGACCAGCATAAGCTGGTTAGGTTGGTTTTGAAGCTGGGATTCTAGTTTAAACCAGTCCTTGCTGGTTTAAGCTGGTCACCTGCTGGCAAAGTACAGTACCAGCATAGGACCATCTTAAACCAGCAAAAATAAGCAAAGGGCCAGCTTCAAAACCTACCTAACAAGCATAAACTGTATACATATATTTTTTGGACATACTGTGTCCTTAAAGTTTATTTCTTTATAAATGTACATTATTTGCCATCAGTGTTACTAATGCCGAGTTCAGACTGCACGATTTTTAAAGTACTATCTGAGGTAGCGTTCAGGCGCTGGTGTGTTCTCTGGTCTTGCACACGTGACCTCGCGTTGTTTCCATGTCACACTTCCATATATTCTTCATATTGTAAAGTCATGCAGTGTGAAACTTCCTGTCGCCGATCTATCATGCAGTGTGAACACAGCAGCGACATATAGTCACGCAGTGTGAAACGATCTGTGACGCGACTACTTTGAAAATCGTCTCAACTCGGCATAAAGTAAACCGTTTGCTACTGCCGTTCGAAGAATAGCCCGCGTAAATTTAAATCTCGCGATGACAAATGCTTCCGCTGTTTTTAAAATACCACGATTCGAACTGACTGAACAGACGGTTATCAAGTCTACGGTAACCTCCGTACTACAACTATCGCAAAAACCGTGTATTTCCATAAAACGCAGACAGCCCGAAAAGATACAAAACGGTGGACATATGGATTTGGATATTAGAACTCCAAAAATGGATGGCGAGAATGATTTTTTGGGAAAACTGTCCCAGTTTCGATTAACGTTACTTCAACTGAAGAGAAGGTAAGCGGTTATCGTTTGTATTTAGCCTACAGTTTAAATGTGTAAGTATATTCGCTTCCAATAAGTGTAAATTGGTTTGTTTGGGTTATTACCGGTAAACGTTTGGGATTCACTAAATTTAAAATACTGCTTCTTAATAAAAGGTAAGAGAATGTTGTTTTACAAACTAAGTTCACCCAGTCATACATTCATTCATTCATTGATCGTTTTGAGGATACTTTTAGAAAATATTCACCAGAAAACTTTTATTCCGTTGCTTTTGTAGAAAATACAAAAGTTATGAAAAATGCATAGCCTATATTTGACAATGATTTGAGCTTACCACATGTATTTTTTTTTAATTATCTTTAACTCAGAATATGATAACTACCATTGTAGTTTATCATATTTCTCCTGTGATTTAACATGCACTATATCATGCTTGTGTAAAAATAAAATTGTGCCTGCACAAATGCCACACTAATGCAGGCCTATTGCTCATGCGTTCATCTATTTTCAGTGTGTATACTGAAACAGAGACACCTTGAAAGTGTAAAAATGAGACAGTCTGCAATCCACTGAATTTCAGAATGTCCGGTTTATTCTGAATTGTCACAAATGGCCCTGATTTTAAAGAACCATGACTTTATTACCACTAGGCAATACTTGAAGCATTTTTGACGTTATTACATTATCTAGATCTTAAATGTATTCATTTTTTTTTAAATGTTGAGAGCCAAAGAAACAGACATTTAAACTGATTAACAACATCATATAGCCTTATGGAGAAAAAGTCAAGGTTCTGGTGTGTTACACTGGAGGTTTTGCAGATACATACTGGTTACTTTGGGCCAAGATTTCATCCACTGGAGCACTTGATGGTTCTGTAAGCTGTCTGAACAAATTAATGCTTCAATGAGAATGTGAGTGAATAAAGGGATGAGAGATGGATGGATAGTTTGATGGACAGACAAAAGAATGGAGTCAGTGAGCTGTGTAGGAATCCAGAGAT
>JAUCMU010000050.1:2256966-2269894 GCA_032275025.1 Enteromius treurensis | reverse complement strand
CCCATGCAAGCAGGGTTGCCAGGTTTTCACAACAAAATACACCCAACTGCTACTCAAAACTAGCCCAATGGCATTTCAAGGGGGGTCCCCCATTAAAATCAATTTCTGAGAGGTAAAATGCAGATTTAGGTATATTTAGGTATATCATGAAGAAGGGTCGCGTCCACCCGCAGACATGAAAAACAACCCACGGCAACAATGCTAAAGTAGCCCACTTTCAAGGGAAAAACACAGATTTAGCAATACTGCATTCAAGCGTATTAAAGGAACATTTACCCAGTACATTCAGTTGTGCTGAAGAGTAGGCAGAACCAGCTATATTGCTAATGAATGCTGAGTATTCTCCGGTGTCCTCGCGTTTAACATCCAGAATCTCAAGACTGTGCTGATCTCGCTCGGTTGACAATACAATTCTGCTGGAGGCTTGGAGTGGGGTCCCATCCTTAAACCAGTAAACCCTTGGGGTGGGAAATCCTGTAGAAAGGTGTTGAACATAAAACTATGTTTGCCACCCATTTTACATACGCAAATACAGCAATTGAAAATTACAGTAGACTTAAATGCAAAACAATGTGCATGTTTATTACGAATATTCATAACAAATAGACTAGATATAAAGAAGGATTAAAAAACATTAATGTCATTCTAGTTAGAGGAACTAGAGTTGAATAGATACAACAGGTGCAGATGCAAAAAAAGAAACCCTTGGAACAAATTAATCAGAATACAGATTAAATAAAACCTGAAATTAAACAGATTTTGCATTCATGGGAGAATAAAAACATAGCTGACCTTTGACCCTGACACTCATTTTAGCGATGGGTGCTCCGGGACTGAGGAATAAATCATGTAATTCATCCACAACTTGAGGAAGCTGCTCGTCCTCTGCCACCGATTCAAAAGCCTCCGTGTCCCTGTGCTCCGAGCTAAAAAAGCAACCCAAACACAAGCAGAAGCCAATTTAGAACTAAGATGAAATTTAAATCAGAGGTTGGTTTTGGGAGGACTGTTTTATCCTTTTAGTAATGACATGCCATAAAAATCACTTTAAATCAAATAGTTGAATCTTACCTTGACACATAACCTTTAGCACTGACATAGGAAGATGTCTCTGTGGCATCGGCTGCTGTGTCATAGTCTGAGCTGCAAGACACTTTAAAGATACACAAGACTGAATTAATAATCAAACAGCACAAGTCTTAAAACCTCGAGTCTTTAAGAATAGTATAAAATAAATATCCAAAATTAAAAATGGTCATCATTTACTAAAACAACAAAAATTTAAAAACAGATTAAAGGCTTTTTAATTAGTCCCAAATATCAAAAACCAAAAGCATTCATCTTAAGTATGTTGGAAATGAAGGTGCATTTGTAGGCCACAGCAATGATAAAACACATGCAGTCACATTCTTACACTTCACAGATGCACCGGTAAAAGAAAGTGACATCTTTGTTAAAATGTTTCAATCTGGAACACCATTTCACATTCTTGTCTACATTCGTGAGTTTTGGGTTTTGATTAACACTTTCTTTTAACAGTGTACTCACTGTCCACCCTCAGCTCAGCCTTGCTGGAGGCGATGGCACTGTCATTTTCAGCCATGCATCGGTACACGCCCATGTCTGTGGGCAACACAGCTGTGATGATCAGCTGGTGATGGCCTTCTTGGTCTTCATTGATCATGTAGTGGTCGTTTTCCTCCAACATCTTTCCGTCCTTGAACCATCTTACAGTGGGAGGGGGGTTGCCAACAATTACACAGTCAAAACTGACTGGAAACCCATCAGGAACATCTTGGCTACGGAGCTCCGTCAGTAAGACGGGAGCCGCTGGGAGGTTGGTAGCCGATTAAAAGAACAGGAAAGAGCACACAAAACCGAAAAGAACAGAACATAGCAATTTTTTGAGGAGAAATGCTGAATCAGGCGAAAACATGACATGCCATCACAGGTTGCAACATTTTTTGTACATTTCAAAAGTGCTGCCCTATAATGACAAACAAAATCCAGCATTAAATCATGCAACTTAAAAAAGAACCAAACAACAGCAGGAAAAACATTTACAGTTGAACCACATGAAAGAAGTGTCATACCAGGGGCTCCTGTCATGAAAGCAGGCATCGGTCGCTCCTGAGTTGGGGTTCGGGAGCCATCTTGGGAGAGACCTATCTTTGTGATACGCAGCTCTACCTTAGCACCTGCCGCTGCTATGATGGCCGTTTCGATGGGCACTCCTTGATAGGTAAACATTTCCTGGAAGCGCTGGGAAGCGACTTGAGCTTCTGCACGATTATCAAAGCGGATGTAGATATACAGATCGTCTTCACGGTAAGACTGTAAGTCTGGTGGCGGTAAATCTCCTTCATCCGCACTAACAAAAGGTTCCTCTTCCACATCTGGAGGGAGGCGAGTACGAAGAAGTCGCCGTAATCGTTTACTTGCTTGCCGTAATGTCTCATCCATCTCACTCCCCGAGGAGCTTTCAGCTTCGCTATCTGCACTGTAGCCCAGAGTGAGTGGGCGTCGCCCAGAAGATTCCCGCGGAGACCCTATAGAGACTTTGCCACTATGGGTGGAAACACCAAACTTATTGGTTACTTCACAAGTATATACACCTGTGTCTTTGGACGTGGCAGCTGTCACTACTAGAGAGCAGGTGCCATCATTATAGATGTCAATATGGTGGTGCTTGCCATCTGTTAAGGGTTCACCATCTTTCAGCCAGCGGACCTTATCTGGCTTACCCTCCACAATGCACTCGAGATGAATTGTCCCATTGGGTTCCTTAGTCTGATCCTTAAATACTTCTTTGAAGACTAGTCGCATGTCCTTCCTGGCTTTATAACCTTTGAAGGCTGCCTGAATCTTGACAGCAGCCTCTCGCAACTCATCCCCATTCTGAGCCTCCATGAGGGGCTCCACAGATGTCTGTGTAACAGATTGCTCGGTCATCTGGAAGTGCTCATACAATTTCTTGGAGGCTATAGTCTCAGTTTGACTTTCCACTGTCATAGAAGACTTGCTGCTTTTCTTAAGGTAAGACACCAAGCTGGTTGCCCCACTGAGGGATTCCTCACCAGAACTTGGCTCCCCTGTGATCTTGGGAGTGGGCTCAACAGGTCTCACTTCCTTTTCAGGTACTTTTCCTTCTTTGCTCTTGGCTTTTTCTTTTCCATCTTCTTCTGGCAGCTCTGAAATTGAATCTAATGTGGGTTCCCGACTCATTCTCCTTTTCTTGGCCACTGCATCCCATAAAGCATGTAAATCTCCCTCGGATGCAGCCTCAGGAGGCAGTTTGGGCTGGCTGCCGACATCCTGAGAAAGGGTTGTGTCATCTCCTGTAATCAGGTAGCCATCATAAATCAGTCTTACTCTAGCATTTATTAACATTTTTAAATAGGAAAAAAATAATTAATTATATTAACAATCTATCTTTGCAACAGCAATTTGACCGCAATTAAACTGGTAAATTGAGAATAATACAAAAATGTGAATAAAGTAAATAAATGTGAAAAACAGGAGCTAAAAACATGAAAAGAAAAGAGACAATGCAACTGTTGTAGTAACATTTAAAAATATCTAGTATCTGTTACAGAAAACACTATTTTTACATTGACATACATATGACTGTAACCTTGAAGTTGGAAAGTGACAGGAAAAATATATTTGGAGGCTGTAATTTTGTGATAAAGAAAAGCAAAAAGTTCCAAACACTATGACCAAGACATAAATAAATGGTTATTTCCACATACGAGGCTGACAAAACAACAATAGTAAGTTAGATGTGAGGCTAAGCAAAGTACCTTCAAAACTGAGGTTGATTGAAGTCTTTGCCTCTTCTGAGGCTACACAAGAATAGACACCCTGATCTGTAGAATGGAAATCCTTTATGAGCAAAACTTGGTTCTTTTCTTCTGCGACCATTTGGTACTTGACCCCAAACTCTATCTCTCTGTTGTCCTTTAGCCATGTGACTGATTTGGTCTCTGTAGAAAGTTCACACTCCAAACGAACTATCTTTCCTTTCTGGATCTTAGAGCAGCTTAACATTTTGGTCATGGTCACTGGTGCATCTGAAGATCCAAGGTCCATTCAAAGAACAAATGAAGAAATGTAGCAAGAGTTCATCAAGAACAAATACAAAAGCCAACAAATCAAATACAACAAATATGTTTATAGTATAGTTTTTAGTGCTCTACAACTACAGTAGCATCTAGGGCTGAGTTCTTCACTCCTGGTCACTTTCCTTCTGAGTTTAGTTTAAGCTGTAATTAAGGATTTGAATTTATTTAAAGCAATAGCCATGTGTTGGAGCACAGTTGAAACTTAACTCTGCAAGGAACTAGCTCTCCAGGACCAGGGGCGAGAAACGCTGAACTAAGGCAGAATAGCAAGCCTTCTATATGGACTCATGGAGGCAGTTTGGTTAGATGAAACAACAATGTACTCACAACATACTCTATAAGGTTGCTTTCAATAAATTGGTTATTTCTGCAAGTATCCACTTACCAAGTGTCACGGTCTGAGGCAGCTGGACAGGCTCTCCAACACCAGCACGGTTGATGGCTGCCACTCTGAACCTGTAACCTGCCCCCGGTATGAGGTTATCAACCAGAAATTCAGTGTTGCACACTGGTTCTGTGTGGCAGGGCAGCCAGAGGACACTGTCCACTAGACGCATTTCCACACGGTAACCAATGATTGGGCTTCCTCCATCACTGAGGGGTGTGAACCAAGACAAGGTGACGAAAGTTGGACCTTTACTAACCAGCTCTGGGTCTTCAGGGGGATCAGGCACAGCTGTAAATAACCAAGTAAAATGATAAAAAAAAGGTTTATAATGGTAGAAATGGCAGCATAATGGCAGAAATGAGAATAAATGAGGCACAAATTAGGAACCTTACATATTGTGATGAGTTTGGCCATTGATAAGGCATCCCGGGCAGCAAATGTGATTTCCTGTGTGGGCTGAGCATGGGCTTTCTTCAAAATTAAGCTGTAGGAAGAGCCACTGGCTCTCATGGCCCACTGGTCATTACGTTTTAGCTCAAAACCATTTGCATACCAAGTCACTTCACTCTCAGGGACAGCTTCATTCAAAGAACAAGTGAACTCAACTTGTTCTCCTGCAATGGCGGTCTTATCTTCCAAAGGCTTGACCACCTCCAGTTGCCAAGCTGTACAGAACAAATCCATAACATTTAAATAAATGTACATATATGCATTTAGCAGCAAATTTAGTATATTATAAAGCGGGAGCAAAGATTAAAAAAATAACTGCATCCTTATTCAAAAGATTACCAATAGAACCCGAGCAGTACATTTTTCTTTAATAAAATATGATGTAATACCTTACATTATCTACATCGAATCATCTGACGTAATACCTTCCATCTATCTAAATTAATACTATTACTACAGAAATGACGAACCTTTGACAGACAGAAGAGCAGTTGTTGATGAAGTTCCAGCCTGGAATGTAATCCTTGTGTTTTCACAAGGTTGCAAGTCCTTTAAAAGCAGAAGATGGCGCCTGCCACTCTCAAAGGAAACAATCTCCACGTTTGCAGACTCCTTTACAGGCTTTCCATCAATTAACCATCGGCAGTCTTTGTTTTCAGGACGAGACAAGGCGCATTCAAAAAGTGCTTCCCCACCATTAATAGTCTCCACATTACTCAGCTCTTGAAGAATATCAATTGGTTTAGCTGGAAGAGAGAGACAATGCCATAAAATTCAAAAGGCCAAAACAAGTCCATGTACTACACAATGACTTTGACTGCCCTTGAATTAAAAACAAGTTCTGAACTTAAAAGAGTGACTGAATTCTGCACACTATTAAAATTTCATCCAACATTTCACTAGCATATACAGTAGCAACCAGCATTGAGAAGCATAACAAGCAAAGGTAGTTGTGATAAAAGCACATTATGGTTACTGCATAGCCAGCCAGATGAGGATGATGTTGCTAAAAACAGCCATTTTTGCATAGTATCCCAGTAAAATCCTTTGTGGGTTAGCCCTTACTGTACTTGTGCAACTTACAACGTAATCTTTCTTAAAATCTTAGCGAGTCTTATACAGAGTCTTTGTGATGATCCAGCTTTAGGTAATGGATGATACACAGATTCTCTTCACCTACAGGTGTGCTCACCTTGCACCCTGAGATGTGCCACAACAGAAGTTCCTTCTGCCTCACAGGAGTACATCCCCCCATCCTGGGGCTCCACACAGCTAATGTACAACCGTGCAACAGTCCAGTCCTGTTCCACTATCACCCTGCAGCCGTCTGCTTGCACAGGTATGCCGTTTCGCTTCCATACAGCCTTGACTGGCCGGGAGTACTGACAGATGAACTCTGCAGGCTGGCTTTCTGTTACATGTAGGTCCTCCATGGCACTGACCACCTCCACATTGGGATCTATAGAGGGTTGGCGGTGGGGATAAGTAATATTGACAAGACCCCAGTGCACTTTGAAGTAGAGTTCTTCACCTCAAGTCTCAAGTCTAAAATATACTGTAAGCCTGCTACTTTATTCAGTTTAAAACAACAGCCTTTACAACTATTAAGTCAGTGCTGTTTCTTTTTTCTTTTTACATTGAAATGTACATGGTAAGTGTAACATCTTTTGCTTCTCTACTCCAAACTGACCAAGGACATGGTCAGTTACAACTAACACATGCCTAGTTGCAGTGTCAAGTCAAACTGAGGCCAATTTATAGAAAAAGTACATGCAGCACAAACAAACAGTGAAGAATGAGGAGTGGACAATTATCTGATTTACAGCGCATGCAAGACCATTATTGTCAACTCTTTGAATTTATGGGCAAAAGGTTGCTTGACAAATTGATTAACACATTCAACTGTAAAATGTATTGTTGTGGACTATAAAATGGAAAGCTGGAGTAGTGATATATTGACTTCTACAGACACTTTTTATGTGATGATAAAATCTTGTTTTTTAATATGAATTGTTTGAACTATTAATTGAAGATTTTTCTCAGCAAATTTTTAGCATGATTAATGAATGTCATGCTTTTTTCATGGAAGGGCCAGTATGACTTAAGAGTAACTGAATTCTGCACACCCGATTAAAATTTCATCCAACATTTCACTAGCATATACAGTAGCAACCAGCATTGAGAAGCATAACAAGCAAAGGTAGCTGTGGTAAAAGCACATTATGGTTACTGCATAGCCAACCAGATGAGGATGATGTTGCTAAAAACAGCAATTTTTGCGTAGTATCCCATTAAAACCCTTTGTGGTTAAGCCCTTACTTGTGCAACTTACAACTTAATATTTTATTAAATCATATTAGAGTCTTATACGGAGCACTTATACTTATATATATATATATGGGCATGTAAAAATCTAAACCCCTGGCCTGACTGTGCCAGTAGTAGAAATATTTGCATTGAGACTATGTACAAGCTCAATATCAAAATGCTAATTTGATAATTAGTAAGCCAATTTTGTAAGTAATTTGCAAACTGTGATACCGCAGCCAAATCCACTTTTAGGTTAGAAATATATGGCACATGGACTACATGCATCCATGAATTTTCATTGTTATTATTATTATTTTTATTTACTTACTGTATACTTTTGCCTAACTGTAAAGGGTCTAACAAAACTATGTAATTCTAAGCATGGATAACCCTAAATGAGAATAAAGTAAATACAATCCTGTTCTGTCAGGATGGCATTATTGAGCACTTAACCAAATGACTCTCCAGGGTAGTCTGTGCAAAGACACTTTCGATGTAGGGTATTATTAATATGGATAAGTAATTCAGTAATGTGAGTGTACTAGTCTGAAGAACACAAACAGTACTTAACTACTTCAAGGACAGACAAACAGACAGTTCAGGATTTATGGTCTAGCTGTAACTGTTAAAGAAGGTTAAGGCAACCTAATAGCTTTACGGATAGAGTAACCGATGTGGGAAATTCATGGACACAGTATTAGTTCAGTGCTCTTCAAAATTTTAAGTACTACCAAGCACCACTGCATTTGGTACCTTTCACTAACAGCTTGGCGGAGGACATCAGGCCACCTGTTTTGAACAGGACTGTACCCGAATCATTGGGAGAAAGGTTCCTTAGGGTGAGAGTGTGGACATGGTCTTCACCCACAATTATTTCACTGAAGGTACTGTTCTCCAAACGAGTGCCGTCCAGCCACCACTGAACTCTGCCTTTGGCACGGCGAGAGAGCTGGCAGGAGAAAATTGCCTGTTCGCCCACAAACACATCTGTATTCTTTATACCCGACACAATGAGGACCTCAGTCTCTGCAGAGACCAGACACAGAAACTCTTGGATCACCAGTGTCTAAAAACACTCATACATTAAGGATGCTTCCCGAAAAATAATGTGAAACTTATGAGGACATTAAAAAAGCGAAAGATTTTAAATAACCTCCAGTCCAGAAATTTTTGTTTGTTTGCTCTACAACAGAAGTTTTATAACTCAAATACAGATGATTTAACAAAGTTATTTGATACCTTGCACAGTGACTGATGCTGTGGTCAACTGGTCTCCAGCATCACAAGTGTAGTAGCCATTGTCCTCTGGTTCCAGATCATGGACATGGAGCTCCAGCACACACCCTTCCTTTTTCATCTCAAATTTCTTACTGGGTTGGAGCACCACTCCTCCCTTTCTCCACTCTACACTTTTAACCGTCTTAGAAAGCTCACAGCGCAAGGTGATACTATCTCCCTCTATTGCATTCTGGTTGTCTAACTCCTTCCGGAAATATGCAGGTTGACCTAATGATGGATAAGAAAAGAAGGTATTAAGGTTAAGAAGGTTAAACGGCTGCTGATACCTGTGAGGGTATCAATCTTCTCCGTTCCACAAAAGAGGCAGTTATAAAGAAAAGAAAACCAGAACGGGTCTTCTTGAAAACCATTTGTGTTCACTTTATCTTCAGGCATGTTGATCAAATGAAAGCCAAAAAGTCACAGGCCTACAAACCCGTTTACCTTTAACAGTAAGGGTGGCGCAGCTTTCTGCATCTTTGGTTTTGCATGTATACAACCCTGCATCTCCTTCCTCCACTCTAAGGATGCGGAGCTGATGGACGGCTCTATCCTTGTAAAGCAGATATCGCTCCCCTGCATTTATCATCACTTCATCTTTGTGCCAGGTGACAGAGGCCTCAGGGTCGGAAGTCATGCAGGACAGTGTGACTGTCTGACCCTCTTTGGCAGTTAAGTCCAGAGGCTTCTCTAAGAATACGACTATGGACAGGAGAAACCCAAACCCAAGTGCTGTCACATCATAATGTCTGCCTGAAGACTCTGAAACTTAGACACTTAAAGCCATTGAACTGTGGTACATTAAAAGAGCTGTACTGAGAGAGAAACTTCTGTTTTAACAGTTAAGGTCAGGAATTAGACAAAAGACTATCTCTGAACCAAACATGTGTGTAAAATACATTTTGGAATGTAGCTGTAGAAGAGTCAAAGCAAATGGAAAAGCAGCTGGAAGCCTTTTGTTATAATTGCGCAAAATGAGTGCAGCTACTACCTAATGACAGACAGATGATTGCTTGCCAACAATGAACGCTGTTAGCCATAATGTGTCTTTTACCTTTGGGTTTCTCCTGCACCAACAAGTAGGCGAGGCTCTTCTGAGGGCCAACCACAAAGGCTACATCACCTGAGTCGTCGGGTGTGACCATTTTCAACACTAGGCTGTGTTCTCTCCCTCGGCAGCTGATTTGATTCAAGTCATTGTTTTGAAGGTGGTTGGAGCCGAGCCACCACTCAACATTTGTAACCCCTGTATGAGACACCTCACACTGGAAGATAGCATCCTCGCCCGTTATCACAGTCACATCCTTTAATTCTCTTGTGATTTTTACACATTCTGGGAATGGATGGAAGGAACGTGATGAAAGGGACTATTGAGGATCTTCCGAAAAGTCAAAAGAGGTAAATATCCCACTATTGACGATCTACTTGAAATGTGAGAGGATGTATTAGTCCTCCAAACAGTATCGCTTGGGATTTTGTTGTGACATTACAGTTAAATCCCAGAATGGAGGACTGCATCATGCAATCTTAAAACACAGATATTGTCTTAACATACTACTTGGATCATGCCTTAGTGACAGTCTAAAACACAAAAGCTACTCAATGTATTCATGCTAATACTAATGTGAACTTGTGCATCTGCAGGGAAACAATGTAAAATGAACCCCATCTCCAAAGAAGAATCAAGATTGGTACCTTTGACAGTCACTGTAGCTTTGCTTCGTTTGTCTCCTGCTTCACATATGTACTCGCCACCATCCTCCACTGATAGCTTATGGATTTCCAAGGTTTGAATTGAGCCGTCCCTCTTTATGGAATACTTCTTTCCATCAAATAGGACCTGAGTACCCTTCTTCCAGGTCACGCTCGCATCAGGTATTGAAGTTTCACAACATAGTGAGATACGGTCTCCTTCTGTGACCTCCTGGCTTGTTAACTCCTTCACAAATGACAGCACAGGGATTGCTGGTGGGAAACAGCAATATACAGAACACATTCTAAGATATGTGCAAACCTCAAACCTGCAAGATTATGAGATGGCAACACATTTTCTTTGTAGACTTTCTAAACGCATCCAGGGACAAGACAAACCTAAACTTGGAATGCATTTATCAGAAATCATGAAACGTTTTGCAACACTTCTATTATAGATAAACTATAATGGGGAAAAAAGCAACACAGAATAGTCAACCTTCTAAATGTAATTTTCAAACAAATAAAACTCAGCATACTACCAAGCAAAGGACAAGAAATATTTGGAAAGCCAAAACGGATAACAAACATGCAAGAAATGTTGTGCTTTCATTGTGGTGTATGTAAAGTGGCTGATCACATGTCATTTTTTGCAATATGATGCTTTAAGCATGTAAAAAAAAATGCAAGTTATACTACATAACTAAACAGTGCATGTGTTCAAATCTCACTGAGAAATAAATAAAGGTGGGAAATTAAAAAAACAAACTACTGTTTAAAAAAAATAGTAAAATCTTTCGTTTTACCTCTGACTGTGAGACAAGCAAAAGAAGTGTGTGCACCCACATGGAAGGACACTGAGCCTGAGTCTTTCTGGGTGACACTTCTTAATCTAAGTGTATGCCTTTTGCCTTCCATTCGAATTTCATTCATCTCATTGTTCTGTAGTGGAACATCTTGCAGCGTCCACTGAACAATGAGTGCATTGTCATGAGAAGCAAGGCATTCGAAATGAACGTCCTCGCCTTCATTGACAATGCAGCTCTTCAAGCCAGTTAAGATCATGATTTCAGGTTCTGAAAGCAAAATCAGGTTTCATTTTGTCAACAGATAGTAGTCAACAGATCAAAAAATAGATAAACATCCACATTATCTATTTAACATTCTCTATAAGCTAAGTTTTTTACGAAAATTTACAGCAGTTCACGAGAGAAATGGCAACCCTGGCAAAAAATATGTAAGTTTGTAGGTTTATAATGTTACGTCAAGTGCAAAAAAACTCAAGTGTAAATATTCTACCAAAATGAAATAGGAGTGAATTGGAGAAATGTTGTACAAGTTGTAATGGAATTTAAAGTGCAAAACCACATGCAAAGAGAAGGAGATGAAGGTGATCTGGGATCAAGTTTAAGAGAGGATGATACTTGGGATGGTATGGAGTAGATGCATCAAAAGAGGATGATCAGGTAATGTTAGGAGAGAGTAGGACGTTTACAAGGTGATTCATACCCTTCACAGTGAGTTTGGCAGATGTCCGATCATGTTCTGTTTCACAGCAGTACTCTCCAGCGTCTCCTTCTTGCAGCTTGTAAATGATAAGTTCAGCAACAGCCCCATCTTGCTTCAGCTGATATTTGTGGCTTGCTTCTATTACACGCTTGTCTTTCCTCCAGATGACTTTGGCTCCAGCTTTGTCAAGTTCACATCGAAACACTGCATTTTCCCCAGCTTCACTTTCCAAATGTTTCAGAGATGATTTAAAAAGAACTGGCAGTGCTGCAAAAGGTGAGTAAACAAGTGTTTCAAGGTCATCAAGAAGAAATGGTTTCAAATGACACAGGAAAGAAAGATGGTTCAATCCAAGCCTACCCTTTACTTGCAGATATGCAGTGCTTTGGCATTCTCCAGTGTCACAAATATAGTCACCAGAGTCCTCACGTTCAAGGTCATGTATAACCAGTTGGGCATGGTAGCCATCTTGCTTTAATTCATATTTAGCACAGGGGCATAGGCCAATTTCTCCCCTGCGCCACTCAACTGGAATGTCTGCTTTGGAGAGCTCACAATGGAAGCTGATGCTCTCTCCCTCAACAGCTGCCAGGTTCTTCAGTGCTTGTGTGAAAATGGCTGGTAGTGCTGCCGATGCAAAGAGTGGTATATGCAAGAGATTAAAGATTTTCCAGACAAGTTAGACCCGAAGGCAACAGCTCAAACAAACATTATAGAATACTGAGAGGATACAACAAAATGTCTTTCTTTAGATTTATCTTCATAATAAGCTGTGGAAAGCATTAATACTTCACACACAGGATAAATGCAGGTCAAAGATGGATTAGAATAATGGAAAAATTCAAGAAGCAGTTGTTCTTCTCCTACCATTAATCTCGACATTGGCTGTGGTAATGCTGTCTCCACAATCACAAGCATAGTCTCCAGCATCTTCAGGTTTGACATCAGTGATTTTCAGCTCAACAGTAGAGCCAACTTGCGTGAGGAGGTATTTTCCTCCAGAATGGATCACCTGCATCCCTTTCCTCCAAACAACAGGAACTCCAAGTCTGGAGAGCTCACACTGGAAGATGATGCTTTCTCCTTCAGTAGCTGTCTGGTTTTTAAGCTCTCTTGTAAAGGTGACTGGAAGAGCTGACAATTCAAAAAGTGGTATGAGGTGCCAGAGATTTAGTTT
>JAUCMU010000050.1:2228065-2256956 GCA_032275025.1 Enteromius treurensis | reverse complement strand
CAGATGACGTAAATAAATATTTTTTTCCGATTTGGCCTAAACTTCATATTAATTTGGGGAATCATTTGCACTTTACAACCATGGAATTATGGAAAAATTCATTAAGCTGTTGGTTTTCTCCTACCGTTAACCTTGACGTTGGCAGTTGTCATGCTGTCTCCGCAATCACAAACATAATCTCCAGCATCTTCAGGTTTGACATCAGTGATCTTCAGCTCAACAGTAGAGCCAACTTGCTTGATGAGGTACTTTCCTCTAGAATGTATCACCTGTGTTCCTTTCCTCCAAACCACAGGAACTTCCGGTTTTGAGACTTCACAGCGCAAAGTGACACGATCCCCTTCCTGAAGCTCGTGGTTCTGTAGTTCACGTTTGAAGACCACTGGTAATGCTGAGGAATTAGGCAAAGTTGTTGAACCAGGTACAGGTCTTGTAGGATTAATTTTACACTTTGCATCAGAAGTAGTCTTTCCACTTATAAATGTAAAACATTCATGACTTAATTTACCTTTTTTACCACATTCTAAGAGGATGCAAATGGCCAAATTAAAGACTAGACAAATAACCTGGTACACTAGAATAAGCCAATATACAGAGCTCTATACACGTTCCAACACTTACTGTACTGTTCAAATAAAAGACAAGTCCTACCATTGACTTTGATGTTAGCAGTGGAGATGTTATCTCCACAATCACAAAAATAGTCTCCAGCATCTTCAGGTTTAACATCATTGATCTTTAGCTCAACCGTAGAGCTAACTTGCTTCATGATGTACTTTTCTCCAGAACTGATCACCTCTGTTCCTTTTCTCCAAACCACAGGTGCTCCAGGTTTTGAAAGTTCACAGCGCAAAGTTACACTCTCCCCTTCTTGAAGCTCTTGGTTCTGTAGCTCACGCTTGAAGACCACCGGTAACGCTGAAGAATTAGGAAAATTTGTTCAACCAGAAACTGGATCTGGATTAATACTTTGCCTAAAAAATTCTTCCACTGATAGAAGTAAAACATTTTTCTGCAAGAGCTTAACTTACAATTTTACCACCTTGAGAGATTTTAAGCAAAAACAACCACCATGATGCAAATGGAAAAACTATAAGCTAGACAAACAGCTTATTACACTAGACCAGCCCATACCCCGTACTACACCCTAACTTAAATGAAGAGATTATTAAAGTGCAATGTTTTTAGATCAGAAAAAGGAAACTTCTTAATTCTTGTAGAGGGTTCACTCTCTCTCCCTTCTTGATGCTCTTGGTTCTGTAGCTCATGCTTGAAGACCAGCGGTAACGCTGAAGAATTAGGAACATCTGTTGAACCAGAAACTGGATCTTGTGGGATTTATACTTTGCCTACAAAATTCTGCCACTCATAGAAGTAAAACATTCTTCTCTAATGGCTTAACTCATTACATTACCACCAACTTTATATATTATTAAAAAAAGTATGTGTGTTCTGAGTTTGTCACACCACAGAACGATTTAGACCCGCCCAATAACTCCTACAGGCAAAACATCTTAGCTTTGTAATATTCCTTTCTAAACTACTAATGAATGTTGTTACGAGAACATAAGACTATTTATTATCAAAACCAATGAGACTATTTAAAGGAAAACACTTTTCTGTTTCACATAGCCATTTAAAGCAGTCCGTTTTTAAGAAAATAACATCAAGACTGGTGACATGATGAGTTCTTGATGATTTCATACAGCTTAAAACTGCAAAGTGTTAAATTCAGAGATACAAATCAAACTAAATGTTTGAAATGAAACTAGGTTTAAAATGAAAAATCACGAAAAACCAGCCTGCAATTATAAAAAAAAAAGTCTACATAATAACAAACAGTCAAATGTGTGGGAGCAGAGAGAATGGCTCCTGGCTGAAAAATTGGAGAATGCAACTACAAACAGCTTAAAAATATAGACATATTTTTGTTAAAACATCAACAGCCTAGATTTTCTGAACAATCAAAGCAACACAACTAATGTTCCTAAACCAGCTACTTTCACTGAACCAAGTGCACTAACAAAGTTAAATATCATCTGAGTGTAGCTGAACTGTTTTCTACAACCATCAGCCACTTCTGTCCTCCTCACCTTTGTGCATTGCATGTGGAAAAGAGATAACACTCTAGAGTCAACCATTAAAAATATTCACTGTATGTTATTAGAACAAGCCGTGGCGCACGGAAAGTTGAAGGAGAAAAATGCATCAATAGCCATTCATTTTCAAGTGATAGAATACAAGTTAAACAAAAATTAAACAAATTCAGATTAGCAACAAATACTTCACTTTTAATTATGCAAAGAACTTTTTTAAAACATAAAAGATGAACTGTTATTTTGCTTATAAAAGTAGGAGCAACAGTTCTGAAAATGTAAAAAAAAAAAAAGAAAAAAGCTTAGAGTATCCAAAGGATTTTTGTTGCATGGTTGAAAAGTTTAAATATTTGTCAGCAAAAAAAAAGAGACACCACAACAAAGAGTGCTCAAAAACAATATCATAATGCAAAAGCGGATGTGTGGCCATGCTTTCCCATTTAATAGAAGGCAATACTGAACATTTTGACTGGGATTCACTTTTCCATTAGCGCAAAAACGTGCTGCACGACAGGCAAGAAAATAGATATCAGTTTCATACCACTGAGCTCTGACTGTTTCTCTTTCTTCTGCTTCTGGATGTCTGATTCAAGGGCAGCAGAAGGACGGAGGAACTTTAGAGCTGTGACAAAAGACACATTCATGTAAACTCCAACCTTTGGCCAAAATCGTAAAAAACTAATAGCAACGCCCATGTCAGCCATGTTGGACAATAGTGGCAAAGTCGGAACAAGCAGACATCCTTATTTTACAGAAGCAGTCATGCATGTTGACCAAATGAAAGCCTGACTGATTTCTGACTGACAGATAGCACGGCCAGCAAGAAGTCAAGCTGCTGACCAAGAAAACAAAGCACGGACAGTCATTCCGCACATTTGTTCTGTACCATCGGCTGATGCCCCCTGCTCAGTAGCCAGGTTTTGAAGTCCTGGTTCGTATAAGGGTGTCTGGGCCTTCAGAACTGTGACAAAAAACATTTAGCAGACGGAGTCACAGACAATGAAATCTCAAAGAAGTCTCCAAAGCTGGGAACACGTGCAAGTTCTGTAGCAAGTAGAACACCGATATGTGTTGAGTTAACTCAAGTCAGACTAGTGCTGAAACCTCAAACCCATATCTCTTTTTCAGATAATGTATGAACCACACTAAACTAAAGAAGCTTCAAGCTAGAAGAAAGGACAGACAGCGATAAAGAAAAAGTTTAAGGCAATACCAAAACAGATGTCTGTCATACTATGTTATATTTAAGCATATGCACAATTATTCTGTTCCCAATCAAAAAATGGCATAATTTTGTGCCACATACCTTAAACAAACAAATTCATATTGTTCACTTCTGTAGGATATCAGTGGACACTTGACAAATGCTACAAATAAAATGACTAACAGCACTGCGCAACAGCGTACACCAACACCAAACAAGCAAGCGATAATAGTACACTGATTAATGGTTAAAAAAATCCCAGAAAGTATGAGAATCATTCATACCCTTGATCTTCATATGGGCTGTTGTTGCCTTGTCTCCACATACACATGTGTAGTCTCCTTCATCTTCAGGTTTGAGATCTGTGATCTTCAGCTCCACCTTTGAGGCAATCTGCCTGATGACGTACTTTCCTCCAGACTGAATAACATGGCTTCCTTTTTTCCAATGCACAGGAACACCAGGTTTGGAAATCTCACAGGACAGAGTAGCGCTGCCTCCTTCGTCACACTCCAGGTTTTGCAGCTCATGTGTGAAGACCACTGGTAGTGCTGAGGAACCATGAAAAGATGTTGGAACCATGTTACACAAATGACTCAGGACAACATCCGAGAACTGGACTTAAGTTTTCAAGGAGTATTTTCGTTCTTGTCTAGTTTTCTGGATTTGAAGTGGACATGAATCCAGCATTTTTTTTCAAAAACAGAAGCATTAGAGTAATAAGTAACATCCTTGATCAGCTTCAGGTCACAATAGAGGAGTGTTATGCGATATGTAATACCATACGTTTAATCACAATTCAACAAAAGATGTCATTCCTACCATTGACGGTAATGGTAGATGAGGTCTTGATAAACCCACAATCACAACTATAGACTCCAGCATCTTCAGGTTTGACATCAGGGATCTTCAGTTCAAAAACAGAGCCAACTTGCTTTATGTGGTATTTCTCTCCAGAATGGATCACTTGTGTTCCTTTCCTCCAAACCACAGGCACTCCTGGTTTGGAAAGCTCACACTGAAGAGTAACACTGTCTGCCTCTTGACACTCCTGGTTTTGTAGTTCTCTTTTGAAGATCAATGCTAAGAAGCAATTGGATGTTCCAACAGGTTGTTAGTATAATGCACTTTACAAAAATGTAAATGCACAACATGACAAGACATTTGAAAACCTACCAAACAAAAACAAGGGACATTTACAAGACAGAAAACTGACAAAAATCACAAAAACTGAACATCTTACAAGACAAGATTAACAGATATTTGTATTAGTGAAGCTAATCTACTTAAGCTACTGTAGTAATGCTAAGATATATCTGTTAATAAGCGACTAAAGTCTTTGTACTTACTAAAGAGTGAATATGAAAAAATAAAACATTTAAGAGACCGAATGAATTGCGTACCCTTGATTTTAATGCTTGCTGTAGTCTTTGTGTCACCACACACACATGTGTATTGTCCAGCATCTTCAGGTCTGAGGTCAGTGATCTTCAACTCAATAGTAGCCCCATCTTGCATGATGAGGTACTTTTCACCAGATTGCAGCACCTGCATTCCTTTTTTCCAAACTACAGGAACTTCAGGCTTTGAGAGTTCACAATGAAGAGTAACGCTGTCCCCTGTGTCACACTCTTGGCTTTGTAGTTCACGTTTGAAGACTGTCGTTAATGTTGAAGAGCAGTTATGTGATGACATAAATTAAAGGAGTATAAAAAGTAGTACAGTTTCTTGACTAGACATGCTTCACACTTTAGCGCTAAAATAAATTAAAGCAAAAATAAATACATGGATGCATGTAAATTGATAAGCTTTTATCCATACCACTGACAACAACATTTGCTGTTGTTTTTTCGTTTCCACAATCACAGGTATAGTCTCCACTGTCTTCAGGCACTAAGTCTGAAATCTGTAGCTCACACATGGTGTCCCTCTGCATTATCTGAAATCTTCCCCCATGTTTCAGGCTTTCCGTTCCCTTCTTCCATTGCACTTGGCAGCCAGGTTTTGAGAGCTCACAGGAAAGTAAAACTTTCCCACCTTCAGTAACCTGCTGGTTCTTCATCTGACCCTTAAAACTAGCAGGCACCACTGGAGAACAAACAAGCATCATATAATTAAATTTCTTCTCTATAGTTTTGGCAACCCAACGATATGATGGAAGATGGTGAATATATGAAACTAAAGCTAGGACAAGCCAACATCTGTGTTATTTCATGTATAATATCTTGACATCATTAGGGTCATCAAAATGTTCTATAATCACTGAAATATTAAATGAAGCACCAAAACAGTTCCAACACATCCATTGCACTACAGTAGGACTACATAAATACATATTTTACACAAACAAATTCCAGACAAGACTGAATCTTACAAAACGAGACAAACATTTGACAACTTGACAGACTGTTGAAAGACATCCACTGAAATCACAAAACAGCGTCTTTATAAAACTAACATTCTGCCCAATAAAACCTAAATTAAATTTAAATAACTAAGACTAGAGTGCGAATGGTACAAAGTGTGGACCCAAATAAATGAATGAAATGTTCTATCATGCTGTTAAACAACTAAGAACACGTAATAAACCAGAAATAAAAGACCAAATTTAACCACATTTTCACTAAACGGACTTGCTAAGAATCTAAAAGACGTGTAAAGTACCAACATTATTGTAAAAGTGCAACATAAAAGTACCAGTTCTCTGAACTGATGTGATCATCTGCTGACACAGAAATGCATGAGACTATCACCAAAATGCCTGGCAATAACATCACCACAAAGGAACCGAAAAGTGAAGCAAGATATCAAAAAACATGGTACATCAAAGCTTTAAACATAAAAAACAGTATCTATTTAAGAATCTAATCTAAAATTCTCTAGCTTCAAGTTATTATTTTCTAGCTAAGGGTAATACATTGCTACAGACACTAAGAAAGAGAGATTTCTGTGTTAAAGGGAGTATTTTTCTGAGAAAGCCTGGTTCTTACCTTTCACCGTCAATTTGGCTGTACTCTTCGTAGAGCCAATGTCACAGGTGTACACCTCACTGTCACTCTTCTCCAGATCCTTCACTTTGAGAACGAGGACAGTTCCGTTTTGTGTAAGGTCATACCTTCCTCCAGCCCTGATCTCCTTTGTTCCTCTCAGCCAGGTGACTTTAGATGCAGGTTGGGCTGTCTCACATTCAAAGGAGACAGCACTCTTCTCTTCTGCAGTGGCATCCTTTAGCTCACGAATGAATTTGTTGGCCAGTTCTACAGAGGGGATAAAATAGTAAACTAAATATATCTCGCTTTTAGAGGATTTTATGAAAGAATGACAGAATCTAAACCATAAATTTTTTAATTCTTGCCTTTGATCTCCAGCTTAGCCTTGGAAGTTGGACCACCGGTGATCTCACAGCTGTATTCTCCAGAGTCTTTTTCAGTGACGTTGCGGATTGTCAGCTTTACGAGCGCCTGCTCCTGGCTGATTTCATATTTTTGGCTTTTTCTAATAGACTTGCCTTCCTTTGACCACTTCACTTCCAGTCCAGATTGAGAAAGCTCACAGGAGAACGTGGCATCTTCACCAATTTTGGCACTGACACCTTGAAGCTCTTTAGATATGTAAGGAGCTTCACCTGGCTCCCAAAAATAAGATACACCTTCATGAAGCAAAACCGTATTTGTGTAAAACCTAAAATGCTATTCATTGCATGTCCTGCTTACCCTCAACAGTAAGTGATGCCTTTGAGCTCAAATCTTTGAGAGTGAAGACCACCTCACCGGAATCAGAAGCTGAGACAGCTTTGATTGTTAAGGTGTACTTGCGCCCTTTGCTGCTTATCTGGAAACGGCCTCCATCAGTGACAGGTTGGCTTTTTAGGCTCCAGGTGCACCTCTCTGAACTTTCTCGGGACAAGATGCACTCGAATGTGCAGTTTTCACCTGCTTTGGCCTCTACTGATTTAAGACGCTTGGTGATACCAATGTGAATATCTGGGGTCAACAGAAAAAACAACGTTGAAAAACACCAAAAACATATATGATAAAACTACACCAAAATGACACTACAGGGTCACTGTAGCACAGTACTACATAAGTTTGTTGTCATACCTCTAACAGTGACCTTGGACTTAGAGAGGTCTGTGCCAAGATCACAGCTGTACTCTCCAGCGTCAGCTTGTGTGACATCATGGATAGTAAGTCCCAAGGTCTTACCATCATGGAGGAGCTCATACTTTTTCCCTGCTGACAGGACTGTTCCATCTTTGCGCCACACAGGGGCCACTCTGGGCTTTGAGGCTTCACATTTAAGAGTAACTGTACCCTTCTCCTCTGCTACGACATCATCCAGCAACTTTAGGAAGATGGCTTTCTTCTCTGGATGTCGATTCAAAAAAAAAATGCATGAAGCCAAAACCTGGTCAAAAAAGTCTTTATCCTTCACATTCAAAGCATATCTGTGAAATCAGTAATATCATCATACAACCCCACCTTTGACTTTTAGACAGACCGTTTCTTTCACATCCCGGATGCTGAATGACACCTTTCCGCCATCTTCAGGTGCTAAGTTCTTGAGGGTGAGTGTATGGGTCTTATCCACATGAGTGATGGCATTGACCTCATTGTTGAAGAGCGGCTTGTCATTGAGTGTCCATTGGACCTCTTCATCAGCATAGTTAACTTCACAGGTAAACACAGCATCACCATCTTCATCCACCTCCACATCTGTGAGATGTTTGGTGATCTGGATTTTACGGACTATTTATGTCAGAAAAATAAACATCAAAGAGCATGATCAGAGCGGCATTTATTATACCAACAGCACCTATATAATGAGTGCTTGGTATAGTCAAAGCAAAGCTCTAACAAGCAACCCTAACCCCAGCGGGTTGGATGTATAAAGGGGATGCAATTTGAAACAACATGCTTCGAATGCCTTCTTTGTGACATTACCTTCTACTTTGAGAACAGCTTTGCTCTCACAGACCCCAACCTGACAGCGATACTCTCCAGAGTCCTCTGCACTCAAAGCTTGTATGATCAACTGCACAATAGCGTCCTTTTGCTTCATGCTGTATTTGCTAGAAGGCTCCAAAGCGGTTTGACCCTTAAACCACCGGATTTCTTTTGGTGCGACAGAGAACTTGCAGCATAGTGTGGTGGAAGTCTTCTCCTTGGCTGACACATCTTTAAGAGGCTCCAGGACTTCAATAGGACGCTCTGAGGAGTGATACGAGCAGTTTTGATAGCAAACACAAAAGTGCACAAAACGACTACGAACATTGCATTTCATCTGTAGTAAACAAATATACACCTTTCAGTTTATGTAGGAATTTTCTCATGCATTATAATCAAAAACTATCCAATCAGAATTATTAGATACTCATTAGACTTCTTTTGGTGTGGCTATTTTGCAAAATCAAGTTTCTAACCTTTCACTTTGAGCTCAGCTGTTGATTTGCTCTTTCCGGCAGTGAACTGTACTGGGCCTGACATGGAAGCCTTGGTCTTCTTAAAAGTGAGGCGGTGCATGGTTCCCTCCTTCTCCATCTCGATATCTGCACTCTCCTTCAGCTGTTCCCCATTTAGCGTCCATTTCACTGGCTTGACTGTCTCAACGCTGACTTCCACCTCAAAGTGGGCAGCAAACGGCTCAGTCACCTCCACAGAACTCAGCTCCCGTACTATGCTGATAGCCTGCTCTGAAGGTTGTGATGAGATCATATAGTGCTGTGTCAAGACTTGGCTATATCAAAAATGTAGTGCAAATCTTTAAAAAGACTTAAGAAGACGCACCCAATAAAACTGCAATGTAACTAAAATGCACGGAAGGTAAATTCACATAACAGCACTTTAAATTGTAAGCAAGCATAAATTTGACCCTATGTAGTTAAAATTGCATACAACGCTCATTCTTGTCTGTTGCAGATCAATCAAAAATTGATCTACAAACTGTTATCATGTAATTAGCAACATGCCATCACATTTTCTACAAACTTTTTACTGTCAATTTCAAACATGTTTTAGTTTGCAATGTATGGTTGTGCTCTGTTCATCCTAAAAAAATGTTTTTTTAAAACACAATGGAAATGTTTTTTACCCTCAACTAGTAGCTGACATGAAGTCTTATCATCAATGGCATCACACATGTATGTATCCTCATCATCAGAGTCCACGTCCATGATGGTGAGCTTCCTGTAGATGTCCTCACTGGTGATCTCATGCTTCTTGTCGGCTTTGATCTCTGACTTGTTCTTGTACCACGTGACATTAGCGTTGGCCCGTGACACCTGACATTCTAAGTATGCGCGGTGTTTGTACATGGCGATTTTGTCTCTCAGTTTCTTCACAAATCTGACAGGCAGTTCTGTAATGATTATAAGGGAGCTTAGGGGATCTACTGATCTGTTAGAAAATCTTAGAAATCCTACACAGCCCAGGCTGCAGTTCATTAGTCTTAACACTAAATGCAAAAGGCATGCAGAAATGACAGACACGACAACGAACCTTTAACCTTCAGTTTAGCTGCTGAAGAGGCCTTCTCAACTTTGAACTTTATTTCACCTGCGTCCTCAGCCTTTACAGATTTGAAGAGCAGAATGTATGTTCTTCCTAAGAAAGAGAATATTAAATGAATTTAACAACTATTAATCTGTCCCTCTTGGTGCAGATTTTTTTGCATTTTGTGAACAGAGAAAATAAAAGCAACTGGTTGCATTTCAAATTAAACTATATACTGCCATACTGTGCTGCAAGTTCCTCAATCTAAGAAGCAATAAAAGTACATTTTGTTCAACTCACCCTCCTGCCTTATTTTTATGTTGTCTCCGGCTTTGAGTTTGGCGTCTCCTTTGTGCCACTGAGCCTCAACCTCATCGTGGGAGACCTCACAGACAAATGTTGCACTCTCCTTCTCTGTCACCTCTATGTCCTGAAGTGGCTTGACAATTTTAATATCTCTGGCTGCAAGAGTTCAAATGCAAACATTTATTAAAGCGACACTACCAAATGCTTGAGTTCAGCTGTCATTGAATGTCCCACTTAGAATTCGTTGATCTTTACCGTGAACAGTAAGCTTGGCCGAAGTATTGTCATCTGTCGTTCTACATAAATACTGGCCCTGGTCTTCATATACACATTTGTTGATAATAAGGGTGCGCTTGTTGGCCTGGGAATGGATGCCATATTTCTTTCCTGGCTTTAGTTCCTCATCATCCTGATGGAGAGATAATGACACATTTAGTTTTTTCCTTTTGTCAAATTATTTTGCAAGTTGTTACTACATAATTAATTTGTAACCATTCTGAAATAAATACTCGTACCTTAAACCACTTGACATCAGCATTTGCTCTTGACACCTCACATTCAAAAGTGACTTTCTCCTTTTCAGGAGAACTGATATCCCCTAGAGGTTTGAGGATCTTTGCAGGAGGTTCTGTACACAATGCCAATATTTAGAGTTGTAATTGTTGTATATAGATTTTAGAATTAATGAATCTTGCAATTCAGGCTTAAACTTGAAGACCACTAATATACACACTCACCTGTAACAATTAGTTTGCCAGAAGTATGGGCATTCTCAGCTTGGAAAGTAATAGTTCCACCATCACTTATCTTCAGCTGGGACATAGTCAAGCAGTGCTTGTTAGCCAGTGCTGTAATGATGATATTGGGTCCTGCCTTTAGTTTCTTTGCATCCTTGCTCCAGGAACCTTCTACATCAGCCTTGCTGAGCTCCACTTCCATAGTAATGGTCTCTTTTTCTTGCACTTTAATCTCTTTTAGGCCTTTTACTATTTGAATCTTCTTAACTGAATGGTAGAAAAAAAAACATTGGCCATTCATAGATTAAGTACTTTTGGAATTTCCTGTTTATTTTAATCATAAAATATAACGATCGAAAGAGTAACTCTGGAATAGAGTAACATAATGAAGGAATCCATACTCTCCACTGTCAGTTTGGCCTGGGTCTTGTCATCTAGGGTTTCACATGAGTAATGTCCTCTGTCAGCATATGCCACACTCTTGAGGACCAGAGCCTGCTTGGCACCATCCACATGGATCTCCATATTTCCTCCTTGCTGTAGTACCACACCATTCTTCATCCATTTCACATCTTTTGAGGGTTTACTCAGCTCCACTTCCAAACGAACCGTGTCCTGCTCAGTCACAGTCACATCTGCAAGCTTCGTCTTAAAGGTGACAGGAATCTCTGCAAAATGACAGATGCATTTGTATTGAGAAACAGGTAGTCTGTGTGTGCATCCTGACACTGTTGCGTTATGATTACATATAGTATCTGTCACTTATACTTACGTTGTACTTGGAGTGTGGCTTTGCACACTTTCCCCTCAGCATCGATACTGATCTCTCCTGCATCCTCCTGAGTGACAGCTGTGATGGTAAGGGAATGGCTGCTTCCCCCATGAGCGATCTTAAATTTGGGACTAGCTGAAATAGGAATGTCATTACGCAGCCATCTGACACTTGCATCGGCTGGTGTGATGGAGCATTTAAAGATGGCATCTTTGCCTTCATTTGCAACAACATTGTTCAGCTTGGTAGTGAACCTCACCAGACGTGGGGCTGTGGGAAATTAGATTGAAAAGTTGAGTGAAATGATAATGAAGCATGTCTATCTCTTAAAACAAGCTTAATGAGTTGGTTTGGTTCATTTTGATGAGAATAGACACTAATTTTTTGTACCTTTAGTAGTGACTTTGGTGGAGGTCTTGTCATCTTTGCATTCGCAGCTGTACTCCCCTTCATCCTCCTGTGCCACGGTGGAGACAGTCAAGATGCAGTTGGTGCCATCGGTGCGGATGCTGAATCTGCCACCTGATTTGATTTCTTTGCCGTTATGCTTCCAGAGGACACTACTTGTGGCTTTGTTGAGACTGCAGGAAAGTGTCATGGTGCTTTCCTGTACTGCAGACACTGGCTGCAAAGGCACCACAAACTTTAAAGGTGCATCTGCAGGGCATAGATGGGGGATAAAAATTAAATCACATTTTGCCAGTTAGATTTATTAAGTGGAATCATATCCAACACAATTTACTTTAAAAACTCCAGATGTGCATATAAGCATTAATTAAATTGAAAACAAAATGCAATAAAGAATTATAAAAACTGATAAAATGAACACATCTGACCTTGAGAGATTATCAACACCTTAAAAAAAATTTTAATACTTTAAAATTAGCTTTTACCTTTGACCTGAACCTTGAACTCAACCTTGTCATCAGCCGTCTGACAAAAGAAGGTGCCGCTGTCTTTAGATTCAGACGATTTAACGATGAGGACACGTGAGCAACCTTCCTGTTTCATCTCATACTTCGATCCGTCTTTCAGCTCTATTCCATCCTTGAACCACTTAACACTACAACTCTCTGACATCACCACTGTTTTTAAAACAACCTTTTCTGTTGACTCGACCATCACAGTTTCTTTTGTTATGGATGTCTTCTGGAATTTGGTAGAAACATCTGAGAAAAAAGTAGGAAATAATAACTGAATTGTGACCATGTGACAAGTATGTGGATTTATTATAATGTGCAAGAAAATTGTACCTTCCATCTGGATCTTGAAGAGAAGTTTCTCATTCCCAACTTCACAGGTATATTCTCCAGCATCCTTCTTCTCCACATTCTCCAGCACCAGTTGGCGGGTCTTGCCCTTTGACTCCATGTGGACAGTCTTACTGGAGCTCAACTGCTTGCCGTCCTTGAACCATTTCACCTCAGTCTTGGCGTCAGAAACTTCACAGCTCAGTGTGGCTTTCTGGGAGGCTGAAACCTTCACTTCCTTCTGATAAGAGTCTTTGTTGGTGAAGGCAGCTTTGAGCTCTAAGAAGAGAGTTTACTTAATTGAGAGAGTTTGCCTATTTACAGTGAAAATTAACAGTAGGGTTGGAGTTACATCGAATATGACAAGAGACAAGAAATATTTTCTTAGCAGCTTTTAAATAACCCAAAGAAGTCTGTTAAGATGCACAGAACCAAGATGGTGTCCATACCTGTCACCTGAATCTTAAATGGCAGCTTTTCGTTCCTAACGTCACAGGTGTATTCTCCAGCATCCTTCTTTTCCACATTCTCCAGCACCAGCTGACGGCTCTTGCCCTTTGACTCCACGTGAACAGTCTTACTGGTGCTCAACTGCTTGCCATCCTTGAACCATTTCACCTCAGTCTTGACGTCAGAAACCTCACAACTCAGTGTGGCTTTTTGGGAAGCAGTTACTTTGACTTCCTTCTGATAGGAGTCCTTGTTGGTGAAGGCGGCTTGAATATCTAATTGGGCAATGGGCGTGTAACATGGATCCAATATTATAAAACCGTATTCTTTGAGTAAATATTTTAATTAAAGTCATAGACATCATCAAAGACTGAATGGTTACGACAATCAAAATACAAACACAAGGATGTTCCCATACCTGTCACCTGAATTTTAAAGGCAAGTTTCTCATTTCCAACTTCACAAGTATATTCTCCAGCATCCTTCTTCTCCACATTTTCCAGCACAAGCTGGCGGCTCTTGCCTTTAGACTCCATAAGGACAGTCTTACTGGTGCTCAACTGCTTGCCATCCTTGAACCATTTCACCTCGGTCTTAAGGTCAGTAACTTCACAGCTCAGTGTGGCTTTTTGGGAAGCAGTTACTTTGACTTCCTTCTGATAGGAGTCTTTGTTGGTAAAGGCAGCTTGAACTTCTGGTTGCGCAATGGAGAATATGAGAAATCAGTATGCTTTGAGTAAATATATCTCTCAAGATTATATACAACAGATACAAAAAAGGCTAGATGCTAAAGAAATTAGGAATATAAAATAAACTGTAAATGAATCCACAAAATATAATATAACTTGTTTTTGGTTCTGTACCATTGAAATAGGCAACACATTCTTCTACTTGTCATTGTACCTCTTCTTGAAAACATATTATTACAATTTTGTGAAGCAATGCATTAAACAAACTCTTTGGTTCAGCCCAACAGAGAAGCACAAGGACATACCTGTCGCTTGAATTTTAAAGGCAAGTTTCTCATTTCCAGCTTCACAGGTATATTCTCCAGCATCCTTCTTCTCCACATTATCCAGCACCAGTTGGCGGCTTTTGCCCTTCGACTCCATGTGGACAGTCTTACTGGAAATCAACTGCTTGCCATCCTTGAACCATTTCACTTCCGTTTTTGCATCAGAAACTTCACAGCTCAGTGTGGCCTTTTGGGAGGTTGAAACCTTCACCTCCTTCTGATAAGAGTCTTTGTTGGAGAAGGCAGCTTGAATGTCTGTTTGGGCAATGGACAATATGAGAAAACATTATTCTCTTAGTCAATATATAATTCAAGATTGCATGAAATTATGTAGATACAGGAAACACTAAATGCTTATGAAATTAGGTATACAAAATAAAACTGTAAATAAATCCACAAAACAGCTAATTACATTGCAGACAGTAATCTGTTTTTGGTTCTGTACCACTGAAATGGGCAATCAATTCTTCTACTTGTCATGAACCCCTTCTTGAAGACACCTTTAATAAAATCTAGCGAGGCAATGCATATATCAAACTTTTTTGTTCAACCCAACAGACAAGCACAAGGACATACCTGTTACTTGAATTTTAAAGGCAAGCTTCTCTTTTCCAGCTTCACAGGTATATTCTCCAGCATCCTTCTTCTCCACATTCTCCAGCACCAGTTGGCGGCTTTTGCCCTTCGACTCGATGTGGACAGTCTTACTGGAGCTCAACTGCGTGCCATCCTTGAACCATTTCACTTCAGTTTTTGCATCAGAAACTTCACAGCTCAGTGTGGCCTTTTGGGATGCTGAAACCTTCACTTCCTTCTGATAAGAGTCCTTGTTGGAGAAGGTAGCTTGAATGTCTGGCGCAGAAATTAAAATTTAGGAATAGTCTCAGAATCTAGATTTAGTAGTTGCACATGTTTGATTGAGTGACTGGAACCTTAAAAAAAAAACACCAAATCACTGACATGGTTTTCTTACCTTCCACACAAATCTTAAAGACCAGCTTTTCATTTCCAATTTCACAAGTATATTCTCCAGCATCCTTCTTCTCCACATTCTCCAGCAGCAGCTGGCGACTCTTGCCCTTTGACTCCATGTTAAGAGTCTTACTGGAGCTCAACTGCTTGCCATCCTTGAACCATTTCACCTCAGTCTTGGGGTCAGAAACCTCACAGCTCAGAGTGGCCTTCTGGGCAACTGCTACTCTAACCTCCTTCTGGTAGGAGTCCTTGTTGGAGAAGGTGGCTTGAATGTCTGGGGCAGATGTAAAGATTTACAGTAGAAATACAGTATCAGAAACTGCATTTATTTTTATGTAAACATGGGTTTAGTCATGGTTGATTGAGTCATTGCAACCTTAAAAAAGCCAAAACACTAGCATGTGGTTCTTACCTTCCACCCGAATCCTAAAGACCAGCTTTTCATTTCCAGCTTCACAGGTATATTCTCCAGCATCCTTCTTTTCCACATTCTCTAGTACCAGCTGACGGCTCTTGCCCTTCGACTCCATGTGGACAGTCTTACTGGAAATCAACTGCTGGCCATCCTTAAACCATTTCACTTCAGTTTTTGCATCAGAAACTTCACAGCTCAGTGTGGCCATTTGGGAGGTTGAAACCTTCACCTCCTTCTGATAAGAGTCTTTGTTGGAGAAAGCAGCACGTGTTTCTAAAGAGGACATTCATTGTTTTAGTGAAACATCAGAAAGGATACAGTTAAGGACTGCAAAAAGACCTCAATCATCTCCAAAATAAACAAAAACATACTGGCTTAATAATACATGCAAATTTAAATAACCTATAAGTGAGACTAATCTAAAATTTTGTCTGTTATTGAGTTTTCCTTTTATAACTACATAACATTAGGTACTCAGAAAACAGCTATACCTTTAGCATGACCATTACTGTCCTCAGTAAGATTTGACACTGGCATAATAAATGACATGCTAAACTTTAATATAACTTATACAAGGCTGGTATAACTTTTAATTTCACTTATTAAATCATTTATTAGCTGTAAGAGTATTTATGGTTTTTTGAACAGTGAAGCTAAAGTTATGACATTAATTAGGTGTTGTGGCATGTCTGATTAATCCTGCTCGTTTGAATTTTTAGTTTCAGACTAATTAGCGCATAGTCTTACCTTTTATCTTGACCAGGAATGTCATTTTGTCCTCTGCCGTCTCACACGAGTAGTGTCCTTCATCGCTCTGCTTGGCACCCCTGATGACCAGCTTCCTTTGTGTCCCCTGAGATATAAAAGTTGTCCTCTTGTCCTCCATTATTTCTATCTGTTCTTTCTTCCACACAACAGCAGTTCTGGGAGTAGCAACATCACAGCTCAACACCACGTCGCCCACCAGAGCATCACTCTCTTGCGGCTGAGCCCTCGGCTTGTTAACAAACTTGGCTGGTTCTTCTATTACAGGAAAACTGAGAATTAGATGCCAGACCTATCTGATTTTAACATGATGAGGTAGAGAAAATACACATATTATTAAACATGGCGTAAGAAACAGTGACATCCGTTGTCTATTTGTATATAACTTGACAGTGAAAAATGTTATATTACAAATGTGACAACCCAAACTCTTCTGATTTACATGTATTTAGACAGGAACTGGCAGTATATCCAAGTCTAACAGTATATCCAAGTCTAATGTCACAAATACTCATCACATCCCAAAATATACTGAATATGATACCTGAAAGTGCATGAGATCTGTTACCTGACAAATACACCCTCCAACACATCCTGTTGAACTTTCTGTGCTGGGCTAAGCACTCACTACTCAGCACTGATTGTAATTGCAAACCGCATACATCACTGTGTATTTCTCTCCTATTATTTGGCAAGATAGGCTCTACACTATAAGCACAGTTTAAATTTGTTCCAATTTCATGTATGTTAATTAATTGTAAATATAATTTGTTCAGGCCTGAAATTTATATACAGGCTAAAAATCCATAAGATAAATCAACATCAGAAACTGTAGCGGCTTGTTTCACCTTTAAGGGCAAGCTGGACAGACATTTTATCTCCATCACACATGCATTCATAGATGCCCACGTCTTCACGGTCAACGTTGTGGACTGTCAGTATGCGTTTACGCTCCACACTTGTGGCTTCATATTTTTTACCCATCCTCAGCTCCTTCCCATTCTTCATCCAAACAACCTAAAGCACAGACAGTACAAGAGGTTAACTTAAAAAAAACTACATCCCATCATGTCCACAGATTTAATAGATATTTGGTGTTTGTCCCTTTGGGCAATGCATCTCAAAACGTATTTTTAATAAAAAAAGTGCATGTTGTCACCTGAATGCTTGAATCGGAGACTTCTGTGTACATCTGAGCAGAGGAGTGCATGCTGTAAGTAAACACCTCCACCTGAGAAGACTTATTGGTGAAACGTGCGCTTGCGGCTAGAGAAGATCAATACAAAATATCAGGAATGTTGTTGAAGTTATTCCGTTTAAGTTTTCAGAAACGTTTCCTTTCTTACCCTTCACACTAAGCGTGGAAACACTTTGAGATCCGCCACCTACAAACTTGACCTGTGCTCCATTTAGTTCCATGGACACCTCTCTGATGACCAGCGTGTGTGTGGTCTTTGAGCGTGTGATCAGATACTCAGATCCACTGCGGATCATTCTGTCATTTATTGTCCAGGAGCCGGAACATACGGCTGAGAGTTCAACAGTGAAGGTTGCTTCTTCACCTACATGTGCACTGCAGTTCACCAGGCCTGTCTTCACTGATGCTATGGGCTCTGAACAAATAAACGTAACAATATTTACTGGAACACACAGATTTAAAAGAGTTTATTTAAGTTTAAATATGAAGACTTTCATTCTCACCTAGGTAAAACGTTCCAGTAACCTCCAAGTAGGCACTCTGA
Source organism: Enteromius treurensis (assembly GCA_032275025.1). Lineage (NCBI taxonomy): Eukaryota > Metazoa > Chordata > Actinopteri > Cypriniformes > Cyprinidae > Enteromius > Enteromius treurensis. Next base: position 2,238,738 of record JAUCMU010000050.1, on the reverse strand, counting down.
CCAAAATCATTGACCGCTGAGACGCGGAACTGATAGCTCGCTTCTTCTGAAATTTCGCTGATGGTGTATTCAGTGCTAGACAGAGTCGTACTAGTGACTTTAACCCAGGTTTGGGCTCCCACCTTCCTACGTTCAATGATATAGCCGGTGATGGGCACAGGTCGTTCACTGTCTGGTGGAGACCAGCACAGTGTGATCGATGAATCTGTCTTGTTCCGTACCACTGGCCCAACTGGCGGATCTGGGGGATGTTTCCTTGGTGCTGAGGTCAAAGTTTATAATATTGTTAATCAGCAAATGGAATCTCTCTCTAAACGTCAAAAGCAATTATGTTTACTGTAGAAATTCATAAGTAGCTGTGGCGTCATTCAATTTAACATCAGTATAATAGAAAATAACATACTGTAGGAAACCACTTGTCTGATTTACAAATGCATTCACCTGTGACAGAGAAGCGGGTGGATGTCTTGCAGTCAAGGGCGTTGAAGGCCACCTCACCCGAGTCCTCTGCAGTGCATTCACGAATGGTCAGAGTGTACTGTCTGTTAATGCGGGCGATAATAATTCGGGAGTCCTCTTTCAGCCTTTCCCCATTCCTGGTCCAATATGCATCATCTACCGGTTTCTCCAGTTCCACACAGAAGATCACGGTATCGCTAACCGGCACCACTGTCCTCCTCGGCAGCTTTTTAGTGATGTTGCCTGAAAGAGCAGAGAAAAAGCACATGAAGAATCTTTTGCGTTGCACCAGGTTATTCATCACCATTCTGGCCTCCCATGTTGCAATAGCTTCCTCTCAGAGCTTTTACCCAGCACTGTAAGTTCGGCCACGGTGCGGCTGCCTTCATTCGTCTCACAGATGTACACGGCATCATCATTGGTGGTGACATTATGAATAGTAAGGCGGCGCAGGGTCCCCTCAACATCCATGCGGTACTTGGTATTTTCCTCCAGACGGGTCTCCTCCATAAACCAGCTGGCCTTTGTGTTCAGCACCGGTACCTCACACTGCAGAGTTGCTGTTTCCTTTTCCTTCACCTCGACATCTTGTAGCTTCTTTTTGAAGGGAATCTTTGGCTCTGACAAGGATACATATTAGTGAGCATACTGAAGACAATTTCTTTTTAGCTGGCAGTCATGATCATATTGACTGGGTCTCCTAAAATGGATGTATATTGGGTTAATGTAAGGGGGAAACACCCTTAAAAAATAACAGCATGAAGCAAGGCAAGAAAAAAGCTGACCATCAAATAAAATAAATGCATTTCTTACATTATATGAGGTTTAATGTGTTTGTATTTGCACTCAAAGTACAGTATGCCTTTGGCTCTGCTTTGCCATCATTTGAAATCTGAACATGTTTACGAAAAAACAGCCTTAAATGTCATGAACTTCACACTCCTAATCCCTTCACATGGGCGTCACTGCACTTTGCACTGCAATGGTGGACTGGTATACGGCTAAGTTTCTGTGACCTTTCTCTAAGGTGCCTGTGGCATGAGAGTCAAGATTAAGGCACAGGAACAAGGTAGCAAAACATTATTGCTACACTACTTCTAGCTAAAATTAGAACTGTATAAATACAAAATGTGCACACCTGTGAGGATTATTATATCAACGTAGTTAGCAAATAATTAGGCTATAGACTAATGCTGCAAACCTGAAGACGTCACTTGGAAAGTCACCCACATTACGGTGTGAGAAATGAGTTTGCAGCTAGATATCATAACAACTAAGAAACTAATCATCACTAGCAGAAAATAGGTGTAATGCTACACCCTCTTCCAACACTTGCAAGCACTTTGCTAAGCAGAGACTAGGCTGGAAGGCAAAGATGACTGTCATTAGTTGATAAAATAACAATTTAAAGACTGGTGTGATTTATTTGAACCAACTGTATTTTAACATGGCCATTATTGTGCTGACATACGCAGTAATCTTATGTGCCAGCCTCAGTAAAATTATGATATTCTCTGACTGATACATTATTAAACCACTGTACTTGTAGTTTTAATATTAAGCTTATGATTGCACAAAGTTTTTTTATTTGGTCACTTTTGTTTACTGATTGGCTATATCTTTTGGAAAATACACCGCCCCCAAGACACAGCAATCCAAAAACGTAAACCATTCAGGAGGAGACATATACAAGACATGACTCAGCTAAGTATAAATGGATCCGGTTGTTTAAGCCACAAATGAAAACTTACTTCTCCCAAAAAGGACTACTCCCCACATTAGCAATAATTTCTGCTTTGGTCCAAGTGTAGGCTGAATGAACATACTCACTCTGACAGCAGATGGATCAATTACTGTGCATAAAGTACAGTAAGTACCAGCAGACATTATTCTTACCTTTGACAATCACTAGCACAGCGCTATAGGTTTGTCCAGCCAAGTTGGATGCATTGCAGGTGTACAGCCCATTATCACTTTGTTTGCAGTAGAGCACCTTGAGGATGAAGTTCTCCGCCTGGTCCTCATACATGACATGTCTGCGGCCCTCACTGATGTTCGCCCCATCCTTTCTCCAGATGATCTGAGGTTTGGGATGGCCTGTGACGAAACAGCTAAGCTTGGCGTGTTTACCCTCAGTCACCGTACAGGTGCGGGTAAACACACCTTTGGGCAACATGCTGGTTAAAGCCGAAACCCTCTGCTCCTGATCATAGGCGAGTCTCAAGCTTCCAAGTTCCTCTGTGTTCATGGAAGATGAAGATGTAAGCGTGGTCGAGGAACTTTCCATGGAGCGGTATAAGGAGATGTCCTTCCGCATTTCTTCTTTCCGCTTCTGCATGTGCGAGAGGAGGGATGTGCTCTTGTCTGCGTTCAGGAGACGAGTATCTTGAAGGTCGACCACCAGAGCAGCAGCGGACTGAGCACGGCCGATGGAGTTCTGCGCACGGCAGGTGTAGGTACCACTGTCCAAGCTCCTAACACTCTGGATTCTCAAGGAGCTGGAGTCATTTTCCAAGGTTATCTTGATGCGGTTGGTCTCACCCAGGTAGCGCCCATCTTTTTCCCAGTCAAAGTTGGGTGCTGGATGCGCTACCACCCGACAATAGAAGGTAACGTCGCCCCCTAGACCCACACGGGTGGAGACAGGCTTTACTGTAAACACTGGGGCCCGTTCACTCACAGTTTCCGGCAGTCCCACCTTCAGGGTCACAGCTGCATATGCCTCTCCGACATTGTTCTTGGCACGACACATGTACTGACCGCTGTCTTCTAGAGTTAGATCGTAGATGGTAAGTCGGTAAACTGCGCCATCTTCTACTTTTTTGAAGCGTCCACCTGCTGAAAGAAGCATCTTGTCTTTCTCCCAGGTGACCGCAGGAACAGGGTTTCCCACAATAGTGCAGCTGAGGGAAGCATCTCGTCCAACGCACAGCGAGAAGGCCTTGGGTCGAGTTAGGAAGCGTGGAGCCCCACCAAATAGATTCTGATCCATTCTTGCTTTCTGCAGATATGAAACAAGACACTTTAATACAAATTAAAGTTGAGGTCAATGCATAGAGGAGAAACATAAGAACATATTTGCATCTTTTATTGCACAACTAAACTCAAGGATGTTTCCAAAAAGCTCCTTTTCAAATATTCATATTGTAAGGCAGTGTGAATAAAGAGGGTCTGCTAATGACAAATAACCATGTCAAGAAGATCCGGAAATAGACATTTTGAGAAATAAGAGATGCCTACTTTTAGAGATGCCCACTCAAACCTCTCCATATCCCACCATAAAAAATATAGTCAATTTAGAGAGTCAAATGTATAAACAAAGCATTAAAACAAGTTTGCCATGTTTGGGAATTCGTCTTTTTCTATGCAGCAACACACATGCTGATATATAATGTAATATTGTGGCACTTTCCTGCATGCAATAAAAAAATAAAACCTGGTGGAAAATAAAAATTTGATATCTTTTGTCAATTTTCTAAAAAGAGAACACATGTGAATTTAACTGCCTGAAAGATATATTGTCATTGTTTAAGGGGATAAGGACACCATAGCAAATAGACATGCACTAGAAGCCACAAAACATAGTCAATACAATTAACTAGGACGCCTTCTATTAAGAAACAACAATCATATTGACCTACATCTTTATAAAATTAAGAGGTCATCAACTTGGATCTACTATCTCCAACAGAGCAATGGATGATCTAATGAAATCTCACCACAAGAAGGTCAGTTTTACTGAGGTGTGTTTAATGAGGTAGAAATCTAGTGTAACAAAGTTAAACAAAAGGATGTTGGTCTTTGAAAAGCATGACATTTGCCATCTCTAACACCTCACTCCCCTGAGCTGCCTGTCCCAAAAATAACCTCAGCTGTCGGGCTCCGTCTGCACTATGTCCATTTGTAGAAGAGATTTGACCTGCTGTGTGATATACATGTTTTTGTCAATGGCATTTTTTCTCTCCAAACTTATACATTTCGTTCCAAAGAGAAGCAGACGTTTGGATCGCTGTGTGGATCTCTCCTTGTGAGAGATTATTATTAAAATAGTTTTCATAAATAAAAACAACGTTAACACTTAAACTGAGCTTTGAATGTGCAACACATGTAATAAAATAACATAGAAACATTAAAAAGACGAGAGAGGAAAAAAATCCCTCAGATATCGAAAGTTTCACGTTTTAAGATTTTATAACGATTAAAAAAATCGCTTCTTACCTTTCTCCCGTCAAGCTACTGATATAAACCGGTGCAGATGTTCATAAATATCCGATGTTGGCATGTGAAGATATCCTGGTGAAAACAGGTAAATTCCGTGAAGTGTAGAGGGGGAGGACAGTGTGTTTTATCCCCCAGTGTCTTTGCTTTCTGTGTGACGCTCCTGTATCGGTCCAGCCTCCCGTTGAAAATAGATCCGTCACTTACCGGAGCAAATGTCGGACTGCGGTGAAGTGACAAGTTATTGTTGACCAGCCGCTTCACCTCAACCTATATGGCAAACCGTTTAAGCTCTTGGACGTTACTGCAAAACTATTGCTTTATTTACTTAGGCGACTGCCGTAACAAATTGCAATTCTATTATTGCATATTTGCATTCATGGACTCAATCACTGTTGCAGCGCTTAGATAGCGTACTTCTGACTAGTGCAATAGCCACAAGGGAGTTTATAAATGACATTGCATTACATTAAACATGATTGCATCAAATTGCATTGCATATTTTTCCAATAAAGAAGAAAACACAGTGTATCTGCTCTTAATAAATTACTGACGTAAGTTTGTGGCATGCTTTTAAGAATTAACATCCTTTCCCTTTTAACTTTTATATTTGAGCAGTCCTGCACATTACGGTGCGACTTTAGATTCACTTTAGCACAGTCATTCATTTTAATTCATCTGAAATCATTTCACTAAAATTGAACCGTGTGATGGTTTAGTTATTCCTCTCCTGATTGTCTCAAATTTTCCTGAATGACTAGCGGGTCTTTCCCGTTATCTGTTCCAGTGTGCCTGTTGATTGACAGCAGCAGGTCGGCCAGGCTCACATTTAAAACGGTCTGAAACTCAAGCAGTGGGATCAGTCGAGCTCTTTGGTGGGAGGGATCATTTTGAGCTCAGCTCTATGTTGCTTTAGTTTGCAAACGTGCAACTTTCACAATCCTGCCTGGTTTTAATGTAACACAAGTGCCCAGTGCTTGTACTGCAATGCTTAAAACATAAAGGTCTGGTTATGCAAATTATCCATGTTTTCTTCTATTAAGAACTGGTTTTAACTCTTAACTACTATAAGCGTTCCCTGCATAGCAAAAGATTGTATCTCTTTGAGATACATAGAGTTCACTGTAGTATATATATATGTGCACACACACACACACACACACACAGAGAGAATACTATAAATACAAAATACTGATCAGATCAAGTTGTTTCTAAACATATAAATTTTGCTAATATTAACTTGGAGCTAAATATACTAGCAAGGAGATATAGTGGGATGTACATTTTTTACAGTCTACTGTACTTTCTTAAGACCGATCAAACCTTGATAGATGTGCTAAATACTTGATAATTTTTTTTCTTAGCTGTAATGCATTAATACAGTATGTAGTAGGAATAGAGAATGAGTTATTTTAAATATGAGCATTATTAAAACCATACAAAATTATTAATGGAGATTATGTTGGCCCTCTACTGGTCAGGCAGACAAATTACATAAATTAATATTTTCCCTCCAGAGTAATATGCAGTCAAACACTAGAGTAAACAACATTTCATAAAACGTTTCTATGACCAAAAAACAATTTTGACGTTAATAGTTTAATATTAGCCATGTTAATAAAATATTTTATATTTATAAAACATATATTTGAAATGTGTTCTATAGTTGGTTTATCCAAAATTATTATTTTTTAAATACTCTTAAATGTCCTTCATTGTAAAAGTCCCTTTTTTGCAAATCCACTTGGCAAGAAACAACCAATAAAGGTTGAATGAAGCAGCATATACTTGCATAATAAAACATATTGCTGTATAACAAGTTGAGACAAAAAGTAGCAAAAACACTCATACTGCATTAGTGTATCAAAAACTTCAGTAAATCACAGTATACTGTCAAGTAAACAAGATTTCTCCAGAGCTTCAAGCCTGAATGCACCCATATCTACAAAAGGGATTAATGTTTTCTCATTTATAGCGGATAAGTTTGAAGGTTTACGCCTCTTTGAGTTTGGTGAGCTCCCATTGGCCACCTCTGCACAGTCGCAGCATGACATCATGATGCTGTTTAAAGAACACCAAAAAAGAATTTTAAGGACAGCCTATACAATAATGTTTGCAATGTTGTTTTAGTGAATGTGAAAAGGTCATGGATCATCACCTTTTCCAGAGTGCTACGGTGACCCAGACTGATGAGGGTCATTCCCAGCTGTTTACAGGCCTTATAGAGCTGACCCTCGGCCTCCTCTGTCAGAGCGCTGGTGGCCTCATCCAGTACTGAAACAAACCGCATGTCTTTCTCACGACAGAGGACATGAATAGGATCATCTGACCGATTACAGTAATTAAAGGTAGAGGAAATTTGATGAAACTGAGCAGGAACTGACCAGCATATCTGGGCTGCAGGTAAAACAGCCTAGCAAAACAAAGCCTCTGCATCTCTCCTGGCGATAAAACATCATACCTGTGGAAAAACAAGGGCACTCCATTTTTGTATGTTCTTAAAAGACTATATATTAATACTCATTTCTCACCAGTTCCAATCTACTTTTGTATCCAATCCTCCGATTCTGGTCAGAAGATTCGACTGGCATACAAAATACACAAAGACATGCCGCTTACAAAACATTCAGAGCAACCAATATTTGAAAATTAATAATAGCATGCATTGCAGTATCAGTTCAGTCCTACCAAACCAACAAGTTCCAGGTATTTCAGTATTCGTTCATCATCTATAGATCCTAAAAGAAGAATTTATATAAGTTTAAAGTGTGAAAAGTCAGTATTATCTATGTTTACACCACCAGAATTGTAATTTTTGGATTGCATATTGCATTTTAGCAAGTTTGCACTGGCAAAAAAAAGGTTTTGGTTAACAAATTGCACACACAGTCGTAATTAAAATACAATATAATTGAGCTATATTAAATTATTATTTAAAGTGCCCTATTATGGATTTTTGAAAATTCGTTTTTATGCAGTGTGTGACATGAAAACATCATAGGGGCACTTTAAATGATACATATAATTACGTTCTTTGAATTAGGTTAATCTTTACCTGAGGAAGGATATATATCCTTTAATGGATAGATAACCTAAAGGGAAAACCGGCAAATTAGTGTGTATAAACATATGTACAGTTTTTGTTCACAATAATAAAAATCAAACTTCATTATCTGTAGAGAAGCACATCATTTGTGGCAAATTGTTCTCTATTTTTCTCACCTGCTCTCTGAGAGTGCCATCAGTCAGATATGCTTTCTGTGGCAGGAAAAGCACACCCCTCGGACCAAAACATGTGGTCATCTTCACAGAACCTGAGCAACAGGAGCGCACTATGCTTTAACAAATCAAATGCTTTTTCTGCATCTGAGCATTTTATCGTCTGTCATCTCTGAAGATTACCATTGCATGGTTCCCACAAGCCATTGAGGACCCGGAGCAGGGAGGTCTTCCCTGTTCCCGTGTTTCCAACCACGAGCATGTGTGTTCCTTCGCTGATCTTAAGGGTCAGATCCTTCACAAGCAGCTCTTCTGAGACTGGTGATTTATAGGAGAGACGATCCAGCACAAATGCTGTGTCTGCTGGGACACTGTGAAGCTCCCGATCACTGTTAAGAGATTTATTATCGTTACCAATAAAAATCGTAATAATAAGGCTTTACGGTGCCAATCTTTACTGTGTATCAGTGATATCATTATATAAAGGCATAACAAATAATTACTTGAAGTATATATATATATATATATAAACCCTTAAACCTATTTTATTACCACAACTATTGCGCATTTTCAGTTGAATTTAAATTACTAAAATAACTAAATAAAGCTATAAAAGGTAGAAATGACAAAAAAAAAGAACAAAAAAATTACTGAAATGTTAAACAAAAATTAAAATAGAAAAATAATATATAAAAATAAACTAATTTCAAAATATTAACAACAACTATAATAGTATATCACTGATACTAAAACAACACTGGTGTGTATTCAGGACTACCAGAAACTCCACATTAGATCTTGATTTAATGCGAACCAGTATTGTTTGTTGGTTCTTGCATCTAAAACTAATTTCAGCACCTGAAAGGTTCATCCTTTGAAAGCGGGTCGTACTGATCCTGGTCAAATTGTTTCTTGTCAATATCTGCCATTACTTCCCGCAGTTCTCCAATCCTGCAACCAAAAGAAAAAGAAAGCAGACTTTTTTTTAGAATTACCAACTACCAATCATAATAACACTGATGCGCATTAAAATGTGTGCTTATAGAGCACCTCACCGATGCGTGTATCCAGCGACATCAGACACAGTGGTGGAGAGATCTATGAGCTGGGTGAAGCAGTTTATCAGGTAGATGCAGACGAAAGCGTTCTGAAAGAGACATGTGATTAACATCTGACCGTGTACAACAAAGACTCACTTGCGTTTGTCCTGAAGTCTAGCACCTTAAATACAATTTGAAGTTACTAACCTTACTGACAAGAGCACTCAGTTCTCCAGGTGTCAGGCCGTCGTAATCTCCAGCAAAGATGGGGATGGCGATCACTATATAGCTGAGGATACTGCCCAGGTAGTCAAAGGTGTTCACTCCAACTGGGATGAAAAGAAGCAAAACAGATGCTACTTCACTCAGATATACAGTATGTCATAATAGGAAAGACTATCGCAACTTGTTTCATGCCGACTTTAGATGCATGAAATGAGCCTCTATATATTTCCAGTAAACAGTGGAGAATATTGCATACTATATTTCACTGATATTGTATATGTCCTTCGAATGCCAATTTAATTTAGGATTCCTTACTGTAAAGCCATAGCTCTTTGTTCATCAAGCTTCTCTGAGTGGATAAGAGCATCTGCAGCCTACTGTCGGTCCGCATGTGCTCCACCTTACCTGCCCTGAGCAAAAACACCACGAATGATTGCCTGCGTTGCAATTAGATAAAAACTCAAATCTGAAAGTGCATACTAACCTGTAAAAAGCAGCAGATTCGGCATGTACTCTAATTTGCATGTGTTTAAACCTAAAAGGACATGGAAATCAGAAGTTAAATAGAGGAGCATTCATCCGAATGCTAATATAATGATAGCAACAACAGCCATAAAACATGTGACGTTCGCTTCAGCATCTCATCTGCAGTATATTTTTCTCATTTTGTATAGGATTACCTAAAATCTCCCTCCAACTTTTCCTGCTCCACCAGCATGGACACGATGGGTCCTATCAAGATCTTGTTGATGATGGTTCCGACCACAAAGTAGCCAAAGATGCTTACGAACCCAATCCAGCCAGCACTGCAAAATGGTAAAAATACTTCTTTTTTTTTTTTTTTTTAAGTCAAAAAGATGCAAAAATACTTCAGTGGCATTAATTGCACAGAAAGATTTGTATGTTTACGTTCTGTGAATACACACAAAGATACACAAATAAACACACACAGCATTTCTCTGACCTGTTGAAGCACTGATAGGTGTAATAGGTCACTGTGAACGGTGAAATGAGAAGTCGGCTCGCCATGGTGCTCATCTGCTTGCATAACCTCTCTACATCCTGACTGATGCGCTGGTCTCTGGACGTGACACAAACACAAAATAAACCATTAACAGGGCAGATTTAATTAAGTCTTTTCAACTTATAAAATGTAACTACACCGATGAATGTTGTGTGAATACATTACGGGTTGTCGATGTCTTTGCACAGTACGTTGAGGGTGTAGTAAACACGTCCTTTGAAGTATGTACCATGAATTTCTTCAGTCAAAGACTGTCTCCAGCTGACATACAGCAGACTGGAGATGTACTGGTCCAGACTTTTCAGCTGAGGAACAGTGTAATTGGGGAACAGTGATTTATTACGAGTATTTAGTTGACACATTTATCCAAATCTCTATATGCAGTGCCCTCCACTAGTATTGGCACCCTTGGTAAATCTGATCACTAATTGGTGAAGCTCAATTTTCTTTTGCTGCACATCATAAATATTTGTATTATTACAGGGATT
>JAUCMU010000050.1:2215718-2227965 GCA_032275025.1 Enteromius treurensis | reverse complement strand
GTCACAGATTAATTGCATCCAAAATAAAAGTTTTTGTTTGCATAACATATGTATGTGTACTGTAAATATTTATTATGTATAATTAAATACACACACATACTGTACATATTTAGAAAATATTTCCATGTATATACATTAATATATTTATATTTTTACATTTCACTTTATAAATAAATATATTTAAAATATAAATATAACATATTTTTTATAAATATATACTTGCATGTGTTTATATTTATATACATAATAAATATACAAAAAACAAAACAAAATAATTTTGGATGCAATTAATTTGACAGCACTAGTATATACATAAATACAAAACTGTTACATTTATTTTATATATATTTATATATATATATTTTTTTTTTTTTTAAATATATTGTATCTGTGTATTTAAAATATAGACAGTACACTCACATGTATGAAAAACAAAAACCCTTATTTTAGATTAGATTAATCACGATTAATTATTTGACAGCACTATATATATATATATACATATATATATATATATATATATATATACACACACACACACACACACTTTTATTGTTAATTTTTATAAAAATCAGTAAATAAAAATGTCAGTATCTTTTGGTAAATAACTATATAATTGTTCTTTTACATTTTCATATCATTGGGCCTATACAGTTCATGCTATTATTATGCATGGCATTTGTGGTATTATTATCCATAAATTTTGATGTTTGATTGTCCACCATATTTTCATGATGTGTGTCAACGGCTTCCACTTCTTTTCATTATACGAAAACAGCCCATTATGCTGCTTGATACTGCAAACTGCTATTACCGTAATCATAAACATGCTAGTTTGTAGCCTGAATTCATCATTTTTCTATTTATTTACCTGTAGCAGCTACGTCTCGGCGTCTGAATCAGACGTCTTGCACATTCACAGAAAATAGCTCACATCCACATTGCAAAATAAGGTGGATAAGGTATTTTTTGCATTCTAAATCATTGTGTTAGTTCATGCTGTGGTGCTGCTTCACAGCATTTTAATTTCAGAAGCAACGCCACACACACCTACACATTTTTAATGAAGTGGAATTAGAGTTGTTGCATGATTTCATGACATGATCTGCGGAACACAGATTCTGTGTTGATAATTAAAGAATCCAACACTCACACAACAGACCAATGAACCACAAGACATTTCCAGCACATTTCTCATAGTGTTGTCATTTGAGTCTCCATCTCCAACGTGGAATCTAACGCTGATCCATAAGTTCTGTATCAAGTTGGGAAGAATCACAACTGTACATCCAGATTTTATTCCACGTCATATTTTCTCGTGATGTGAAACAGATTCAGCAAACGGTAATACATGAACAGCGCTACTGGCTTGTGCGTGAAAACATATGGTCTTCATAGATCTTATGGAGGCAACATCATTTGTTGTTGCCGTACCATGGACAATTTAGAAGAAGCAGCAACAGTGGATTGTTTTTCATTTGGATCAATTTCATTTTCAGCAGTCCAAAGAATAATAATTCTATTTGTCGTACTACTTGTTGTCCGATAAAATTAGATATTGTGCTTGACATTTGGATTGCATAGACTGTATAATAAGTATAAGACACTGCTGATTGCAGTTTAACAGTTTTTTTAATATCATCAGAATTTACTGTAATATAAATACAGACTATGCCATTTTCTGTCAAATGCAAAACACAGCTAATCATTAGTGACAACCACTAGCATAAAGAATATACTTTAAAGGGACAGTTCACACAAAAATTAAAATTCTGTCATTAATTACTTGTCGTTCGAAACCCGTAAGACCTTCAATTATCTTCAGAACACAAAGGAAGATATTTTTGATCTGACCCTCCATAGACAGCAAAAAGGCTGAAATTATCTCAGCTCCAGAAAATTGGTAAATGGGACATCAGTGGATCAAATTGGATCGCAAAGAAAACAAAAATAACATAATTTACTCAACCATTCTTCTTCCCGGAGTTACATTTTCTGCTATTTTAGATAGGATCACAACGCATGTGTACGCTATCCTCTAAGCACGAACAACCACAGATTATGCGCATGCGTGTGCTTTCCCCCAGATGTAAACAAGGCTGATTATGTCAAATATATTAAAGTGTGATACTCTCTAAAATGACGGAAAACATAAGTTAGGGGAGAAGAATGGTTGAGTAGATCATGTTATTTTAATACGAAAGTATTGTCCTAGCATCACAAAACTGAAGTTGATCCACTGATGTCACATGGACACTAGGGTTGGGACGATGGACATGACGAGGCTGAGCCGGTGTAATGCCGAATTTTGACCCCCTGCCAGATTATGACTCCCTAGTATTGGTAGGTTTAGTGTTAGGTGTGGGGGAGGGGTTAAGATTAATATAAATTTCAGCGAGGGGAGTCAAAATTCGGCACAACACCAGCATCACGATCCTCCGCCCCGCCGCAGCAGCAACCAGCTCGCGAAAAACACACTTCATCTATGGCGGCAAATCTATGCTATTAATAAGCGAGCGCACCACTGATGCTGGGGAGCGCGGTAAATGATTTCCGCGAGATGAAAACAGATGCACATGCGAAGAAACGGGGCCACGAGCTCATATCAAACCCCCGCGCATGCTTCATGTGTCATCCGCGCGCAATTCAAGCACTCGCACGTGATCATTCCTGCACTCAATCCTCTCTCACCTGCTCGCGCGAACACAGTTTTGTCAGTCGTGGGGCGGGGCTTGATGTTTTAGTTGCAACTAAACATGTGACATCAGTAGTCCGATTGTAATGTTATGAAGCTACAAGAATATTTATACTTTCTGGGTCTTGAACATGGTAGTTGTGTTGCTGTCTATCCATGGTCAGAAAGCTCTGAGATTCCAGCTTAATTTGTACTCCAAAGATGAACTATTGAGTTTGTAATGAAATGAGAATGACTAATAAATGACAGACTTTTCATATTTGGGCGAATCATCCATTTAAATTAGAAAATGTTGTGTGATCTTAACTTTAGATGGGACCAACCTTTGGTAGATCTTCCTCTTGTAGTCTTCAATTTCCAGTTTGTGCTCTTTGTTTTGGTCTCGCAGGGTCGATAAGTCATGTCGCATTTGGCTTAAGTTTGCATCCAACACAGACACCTTTTCATCACCTTCAAGTTTCTGATAAACACAGTAATGCCCATTATTTAATCCACATATGCTATTATGAACTTTTTCACAGCCAAGTCTCTGTTTAGAGGGTAAATTCAACCACATTCACATGCTGTGCACAACATGAAAGGCTAGCCACACACAAAAGATCTTATTTTTAAGCCTCTTCGCTTATATAAAGTTCCCCTGATTGTTCTAGCACATAAGCATTACCGTATTTTCAAACAGTTCTTATTTCATATCTGTAACTGGCACATCACATAGCACCACCTATGGTCAAGTGTTTTGTTTTTGTTTTCTTGTGGAAAGTTTCTAAACTTTTAAAACTCTGTTTTGGCAGAACAACATCAAAAATGCACAAAATAGAAATTTAAAAAGGAATAAACAAACGGCTAAAGAAACAAGTGAGCGCTCTGCGGCTCATTCACTCAAGCGTAGTGTAATTGTGAAATCAGGGCTTAGACAAAATGGAGGCTCTAAGAGAATAAACACGGCACATCGGTGTAAGGAATCGTGGGCCTTTCCTGCCCTCCAGAGGACGTGAGGGTTGACATCTCCAGCACGGCAAATCATTTCACCTCTGATTTATATACTCACAAATAACAGCCTGGTATACTCACAGATGTTTGTATTTGGTTTTGAAGCTGCATTACATCGTTCTTCTTTGCCATCAATTTCTCTTCTTTATCATTTTGTTCAGATTTTAATGTTCTGACCTAAAAATAAAAGGCAGGTGAAATTAATATTTAGCACAAAAGCTCATTCAGGGGACTCATTTGAAAAAAATAAAAATGAATTAACATAAGCTTATGATTGTTACAATAAGAATATTCCTAAAAATCGCATGATGTCTTCATATCTATACAGATTTAAATATCCCGTGAGCCACAAGGTAGGTGAACGCATTCTAAATGAAAACTGACTTCTTCGTTTGCGTCTGTTTCATGCCTCTCAAACTGATGTGTCTCTTTCACCAAGGCTTTGATTTGGTCGTCTCTCAGTGTTAGTTTTTCCATCGACTCTTTAATTTTTCTTCGAAACACCTCACACTGTGACTGCAGCTGCTGTAACTCACTCCTGTAAGCAGAGAAAGAGAAATCATGTCATTCCCCCATAGTCCACTTTACATGTCTATATACCGCTTCATACAGATGGAAGGAAGCGGCTGAATGACATCAGATCCTGTTAAAACGTTGTTCAGCTTTGGCAGTATTTCATACATAGTTTAACCTAAAAGACACTGCATGAGAACCTCCTGTTTGTTTTAATGTATTAAACTGCATAATGCCAATATGTGTTTATTTACAAGCAGATGTTAAGTTTAATATTCTGAAATCTAAAATATATAAATCTAACATTGATATGGGGCTGATTCTAAGTGATGTTTTTCATACTGTATGAGACATTTACAACATTTTTATAATTATGAGAAATTAACGTGCGATGTACTGTAAATGTAGGTTATTAGTACTCTAAATAAAGATATCATCATCAGCAGAATGTGTTACAAAATCGTTGATTTAGAATTTTTTTTAAAAGCATATATATATGCATATGTATATATTGATATTAAAACCTGGCTATACAATGATGGATGGGAATTAAACTGTAAAGACGGGGAGAACAGCATTTTAGTGACACCTTCTGTCTGGAACGATATAACACGAGTCAACTGAAATTAAAAACATAGGCCTGATGTGAGTTTCAGAAGATAAAAAAGGACTCACTGCTTGTCAGTTAGATAATTTCTGATCGTTTCCATTTCTTTGTTTATTTCTCCTTTCCTAAGAACGGCTCTGAATTCCTCATTTTTAAGCTCCTCCTGAAGACTCTTTAGCTTCTGAGAGATGTTTGAAAATATCTCACTGGCCTAAAGGAACATTTATGACAATGTCTTTATGAATTAATATAACAGTCAGACAATTTATCATGGCAATATGACTCAGTGGTAAAAAAACGCATCCCAAAATAGACAATAACTCTATGTTATGTGGTGGTTTTATATGCTTCGCTAGAAGTCAGTACTATTTTGACTTAAAAAAAAAAAAAAACATTTTCAATTGCTTGTGGTTGTTTTTCTTTAAACTTTTGAATTTGCATGTATTCTAATATAATGCGTTTGATTATTAGAGACTTGTGTCAGTCTCATTATTGTAAACCATCATTTAAATGATTAAAAAATAGATTTAGTTAACTAAAAGCAGGAATAAAATTAAACATTCTAATGAATGTAAATATTAAGTGAAAAATATTAAGTTTTGGGATCTACCTAAATGTGAAACAAAAATAAAAATAAAAGGTAAATAATAAAAATATGTAATAAAATAATAAAAATGACAAAATCACATAAAATGTACACAGTAAAATTTAATTTAAATATAGAAATTTAAGCAAAAAAGAGTACAATAGTATATAAATAATACTAAAATAACACAGTGGGTAGTTCATTCACAAAAAATATGAGAACATTTTTCGACAATTTTATCATACTTAAGTTGAACACTTTTACAGCACTCCTGTAGTACGTTCTGGACTCTTTTAGTTAGACCATACACCGCTTCTTCTCTTTGGTTTTGTCTTATTGATTTCAGGTCCTCTAAACAAGCCAACAAACAGGTTTCGCAGTAAACACACCTCGCTTTGTGCTGTTCGGATCTGCTTCATGATTTCACTCTCCAGCTGGAGTCTCTCGTGAACGAGCGGCCCATGTTTCCTCATAAAATCGATATCCTCCTTCAGACGTCGGTTCAGCACCTCCGTGTGGGTCAGCCTGTCTCTCACCTGCGGCAGCTG
Organism: Enteromius treurensis; assembly: GCA_032275025.1. NCBI lineage: Eukaryota > Metazoa > Chordata > Actinopteri > Cypriniformes > Cyprinidae > Enteromius > Enteromius treurensis. The sequence goes on along the minus strand of JAUCMU010000050.1, from coordinate 2,222,026 downwards.
ATCTCTCCTCATTTTCAGTTGCCACGTCAGCTCGGCGATGTCTGTGCTGCAGGCTTCGCGCTCTGACCGTGCAAATAGAACACAGACGGATGTGAAAAGTCAAGGATGGAACAGAAAAGAGATTATTTTAGTCATCAAACTTTTTTAAAGACCTTGTAGCATACTCAATTCATAGATTGAGTCATCTATATGATTGTGTTCTCCTAAAAGTTGACAAAGTTGTTTTTATATATATATATATATATATATATATATATATATATATATATATATACATGCCTTGCTGTTCTAGGAAAATGGACCAAAAAAATGAATGACCTGTCATTTACATGTTTTTATTCATTAAAAAGCTAATCCACTTACTTACTTACTTCTGTCCTTATTTACATAATGATGGAATTTACTTATGATAGTATTACTATACTATTTTAATAAATAATAAATTTTAAAAAAATTAATTATTTTTTTTGTGAGTGTTAATTTATTTTTATTTATTTATTTAGCTTTTATGAACGTAAGTTTTTCCGTAATCAAATTGGTAAAATGTAATTATTTTTAGCTTTTATATTGTATTTTATTGCCTTTAACATTGTACTTTATTTGACTGAATATAAATTCCTTAATATTCGACATTTGTGTGTTTTTGATTAATTACCTTGCTGAATATTTTTGTGCTGTACATTGCAATAGAATGGAATAGAATAGACTCTTTATTGCCATATTGAAGTAAAATGTTGGTGCTGGAAAAAACTGTTTGAACATAAATTGCATGTAGTAATCAATATCCAGTCTGACCTTTCTGCATTGCTATAGGAAACTCATTTTGCTTCCAGAGATGGAGGCTGTCAAGTTTCCCTGAAAGTTTCTTTGCTTTTTCCTTTTCTTCCTGCAGAGCCTTCTCTGCATCTCTCCGGTCCAACTCAAGACGCTCGATCAAACTCATCACCCCCATCAGGGCATCTGTGGTCCCTGTCCAGAGAGATGTCAACACTCCACTGTCTATTTACAAATGAAGAAATTGATAATTGTTATTATTATGCTTTAATTGTTAACTAAAACTAAAACTATTAAAATATTTTTTGTTAATTCAAATTAAGCTGTAATTAAAAAACATAAAATATAAACCAAAAAAAATTGTTCCCCAAGTTAACTAAGCCGAAATATTAAAATTACTAGAACTTAAATAATAACAAATGAATAGAAAAACTAATAGAATGCGCAGCAAAATCATCTAAACTTCAACTAAAATTAGAACTGATCTTAATAATATTAATTAATATGATCATATATAAATAGTTAAGAATTGAAGTGTTACAGGTTTGCTCAAATCCCCACCATGTAAAAAATAAGTGCATATTATAACCAAAATATTAAGGAAATTCAATGCCTTGTGCATAAAGCCCCATGCCTTCAACACACAGCTCTGTATTTGTGGCATCAGCAGAAACACATCTAAAAAACACAAAAGAAAATTATTAAATTAGACTATACATTATATTTCATTTATTTGATATGAATAGATATGTTAGAACCCACATACTATATAATAGGTATAAAGCCATAAAAACTGCTGACCATTCATGCTATCTTACTGGAAAAATGGTTACAACTGATGTACAGTATGTGATGTGGAAAATCTATAATGCTTTATGGCTTACTTCCAAATGATACCGTGGTTGTTTTCATGTGCAGTTTCATGCTGAGCATTATCACCCTAGAAGACAAGAGACATTCATTATTCATTCATTATGTAATATGAGAGCAAAAAAGAAAAAATAACATGTGATTCAACCCATATAACTCTGAGCTCAATCTGGGTTTGATCTGTGCGGTGTGGGTTTTGATCTATGGCTTGAGGTAGTGTGGTTGAGTCTTGCTCAGTGATGGTATAAAATCATACAATCCATCTCCGGGTCATGTTTGATTCTACCTGTTGGCCCCAGTTTTCCAGTTTGGACTTTAGTTCCTGGATGTGAGACACTGCTTTGTTCACACATGGTGCTGGAGTGTTAACCAGAGCACAGCTGCGACGCCTGCTGGAGCTAACCGTCTCTCCCTGCTCTGAAACGTACAACTGACTTTGATCACAGAGATCACGAAGATCTCGCATTGAGTCATTTTAAAGGAACAGTTCACCCACAAAAAAATGGAAGGTGCTTTTCAGATTTCTCCAAATCTGAAAATTGTTTCAATGAGGAAACAAACTCATCTACATCTTGGATGGCCTGAGGGTGAGTAAACATTCAGCACATTTTTATTTCTGGGTGAACTATTCCTTTAAAGGTCAGCATAAAATGACATGCACAATCCATTTTATATTCATAATCTTGACATATTTAAGAGGGAAACCATACACTTTTTTATCCAAATTCAGAGTGATAGGAGAGTGTGAACAAACATCTTTGTTGAGTTTATGGTAAGTAGTAATATTTAAATATTTGTTATCCTGCAAGTATGTGCTTATTTATATATATATATATATATATATATATATATATATATATTGGTGCTGTGACACAATAAGCACACTGGTTTGGGAATATATGTTTCAAGACAACATTGATAAACATTATTGTACTTTACCTTGTAAGAATGCTCCTTCACTTGAAGGAAGCTTTAGTAACTTTATGTCAGGCATCTCTCAAAAAAACATATCTGAGAAACAAAATCAATGATTGAATGTATCAATCAGCAAAATGCATTACTTCGGTACTTTGATTTTTATTATTATTATTAAAAAAAGTAAAGATTTTTATGTGGTAAACATAGGCTCTCTGTGAGATCACACAATGATGTTGTGTCATTGACATTAATCAAAACGGCTCTTTAACCACCGCCTGCATCAAATAAATAACGTTACTCTTATCTTAAGTTAATTAGTAATGAAGGCAGGTTAAACAGGGTTAATGGTCGCAAGTATCAGCTGACTAGTACAGCAACATACAGGTTTGACGGTGATTGACGCTCTCAATACTTACAATATTCGCTGCTAAAGCGCAGAACGTTGAGCCATGAATGATATTTATTGTATTTTTGACCCATCAAGCGCGATATGATAAATGTTGACACATATCTCGGCATTGTGTCGCGTCGCGGCCTGTTTCATACTTTGTTTCCAGCCCCCTGCTTTCACCGTGCGCGCGGTTACTAGGCAACAGGGAGGCCTTCATTCACCACTGACACAATAGACAAAAACTGAGAAAGTGAAAAAAGCCTTTCAGGGTTGCGAAGGTTTTGATGTTGAATAGCGAATGCAGTCACGTATTAAGTTTATTCCGGGTCTGATGAAAAGTTTCAGGATCATTGCGCCAAAGTGAAAAATAAATAAATAAATAAAATAATACCCCCAAAAATGGGATTATACACACATAACATAAGCATAAAAACTATAAGTAAATTAAATAGGAGCAAATTATTATTGTTGTTTTGTATTTTTCATATTTAGGCTATAATACATAATTATTTTTTTTTTTAAATTTATTTTACATTTTGCCACATCAAATTAAGAAAAACACGTTTTATTAATATTTACTATTTTTTTCCCGCAGAGCACCGATGGCTGTGTGGAGTGGAGAGATTCCGCATTACGTCATCGCGAGTGGCGCATTACGTCACATCAAAGCAAACGAGCAGCAGAGGTCTGAGATCCGCGGCGCTCTCTGCGAGTCTAATGCGAACGAAAACAGACTTTTGCATTCAAACGCTGGCATTGTCGTCGATAAAGCGCATCGTTCCAGCGCAGATGGGCTTCAGCGAACGCAGAGGAGCTGAATTGATACCCGTTTTGGCGATGACAGGCGTTTGGTGAGTAGCAAGTGCACAGAGCTCCAGACGCCTCTCTTCATTGTGAACGCTCCACAGTCGTCTACTACGTTACTACTACCAGGCATGATGCAGACTCTGCAAGTATTAAATGAATAGTGTGTTTCTGGGTACATCATGTCCTAAATTATCGAATGCATTACCAGAACTATGATATATAACTGTATGCATTTTGGTGATATACGTACACATAGATTCAGCTTATTTCTGCATGCATAGTCTATTTATATAATTGCATGCATTAGGATGCAGTGAGTGTGTTTACGTTTATATATCATAAAATTTCACTAGGTTAGTAAATCTTACAAATGGCCTTTACATTGTAAACGTAAACATTGTTGGCATTTGATGAGCATTTCTTTGTACTTTAAGTGAAATTCGAATAATAAGACATTTGGGAAATGTGTTATGTTAGGGTCTGCATGCACAGAAAGCCAATCTGTGTTCATAAAAGTAATTTTAGAATGTGCTGCCATATAAATGGTACATAAATAGACTGCATGTTGTTTTTGAAGTGCATCATTATATTAATTAATCTAACCGGATGCATAAAACAAATGGAGACGAGTTAGAATGTCGGCTACATGTAAATCACGGTCTGAATGGGCTGGGAGACTTTACCCAGAGTTCTGTGCTGCTTCATGGCAGTACCATGACAATCAGAGCATACGGGCAGTTACTGTGTCTGATTGGTGGAAAAAGCAGTTAGCTTGAGTAATGGTTCACTTTGCTGCGGATAGAGTTCTCATGGAATCCAATTCACAGCTTTCACAGCAACCCGAGACAGGACTAAACGTGCAAAAGTAAACAAAATCTCTTTGCATTGAGACATTGGAATTGATTGATATTTCTATAATTTGCATATTTAACTGCATATAAAATGCATAAATAGCTTATATATATATCTATATATCATTTTATTATATGTAACATAAAGATAAAACTAAAATATATTCCGTTTTAGCCTGTATTAATGTCAGCTCTGTCTGTTATCTTGCAATGGTCTTTCTCAGATAGATGCATTATGTGGTTTTGGAAAAATCCAATATCATTAGCTGCTATCAGTTACTCCCACAGATGGTTTAATGCAAGTAATCCAGCGCTAATTACTCGCTGAAGATACTCCGAACAGCTGCTTTATGTAGAACATGACTTTGTCCTCCAGGTCAGATCTGCACCTCTTATATGCCAGGCGACTTCAAGAGCGAGGCAAATCAAAAAGCACAATTTCATGTTTTTCATTCAACCTGCCACGCTAAATAAATCACCCACAGAGAGTGAGAAAAAATGGGGTCGGGCTCAAAATGCCTGGATGCCACCGACTGTCCAAAATGATATTTATAGGCTCGGAGATCCCAGAGCCACAATAAAAAGAGAAAGAGAGAGAGAAAAAGATTAGAAGACCGACTGTGTGAAATATGGGATCTTTCTAGCAATGTCCCATTAGAGGGCTTGAATTACAGTCCTCTCTAGCGAGCCGTTCTTGCGTAGCCTCATCATTTTGCCTAATAATTTCACACAGAGAGTCTTTAAACTGCAAACAACTCCACAGGACCCTTCATACGGGACCAGGCCTTGGGTTAGGAGACGGTACAAAGTTGCAACCAGATCTGAACCAGCCGTCTAAGCCCAACAAGAATGTGAGTCTCGCTTATTGGAAGTTAAAGATAGAGGCGACACATGCTGGATCCTGACGGGCTCTTATTTCAGTCGGCTGCCAAGAACTCTATGGGCCGCTTTTGCTGTGTTTCGACCTGACGAGAAGCATTATTAAAAGCTGCGGACTCGTTGTGGTCGCTCATAAGTAAGCGAGAAGAGGACCATGGTGCTTTCCGATGGGTATTTGCTTTGTTTGTTTTTTTTGTTTTTTTTTCTGTGGTTCTTTTTATAGCATTGGTTTGTTTAGATCTCTCTCTATTTGGTTTAACATGATAGATGCGGCGTTGAAACCGTGAACCAAAACACTAAATTACGCATAATTACGCTGTGGCAGCTTGTTTATCTCTGATGTGAGTTCAATAGGGTAGATTAGTGTCACATTACTGATGGATTCATTTTTTTGCAGTGCATTCTGGATATTTTTCACATCCCCAGGTGAATTTGATGTTGATGGCTGGATGCGTAACGCTTTGTCCCTGTGTTGTGCTGAACTCTTGGATCTCTGGGATTGTGATTGAACATTCCTTAAAGTTAATTGAGCATTCAAAGTTTTGCGAAGGAGGGAGTTTAACTTCTCTAGGTTTAATCCAGGTTTAAAGAGGAGGGGAAACCTTATTTTCAGGCTTCTTTTGAGCAAATTAAAGCAAATTTTGTCAGTTTGTATAAGATGCAATCTTTAGTGCATGCTATGATGGTAAAAAAAACTATTTACCAATTTTTTGCATTTCTTAAAAAAAAAAAAAAAAAAAAAAAAAGGCATTATGGCTATAGATATACTACCATTCCATTTTTTTTTTTTTTTTTTTTTTTTTTTTTTAAAAAAATTC
>JAUCMU010000050.1:2194487-2208755 GCA_032275025.1 Enteromius treurensis | reverse complement strand
TTTAATCTAATAAATGCAGCCTTGATGAGCAGAAGAAACATCTTTAAAAACCATTAAATATTTTACTGACCCCAAATGTTTGAATGGTTGTGTGTTATATATACATATATATATATTTATGAGATTTTTTTTTTGACCTGCAAAAAAAGTCTGTACCTGGAGTCACATGATCAATGTCTCTAGTTGTTTTTGTATTTTCTATTTAATTTGATAAGTGACCTTCAGTAGTAGAGAATGTGAAATAGAGAATATTTCTTGTTTAACTTTTCTATGCCTTAAATCCTAAAATGTAATCTAAAATGTAAAAAGTCTGCTTACAGTATTTTCAGGTTTAAAATGTAAAAGTAGTAAACAAACTGCAAGACCCTTCTGTAAATGCACTTAACTGTAGTTATTTTGCCGACCAATATTCTTTAGCATTATGATACAGTATTGATTGATATATTCAGGATGATTAATAGGTCAATATTTGGCCATTTTGAGATTACTGGGCAATTATCATTCCCACTGGTTATCGTATTATTCAAACATCAACATATATTTTCCTACAAGATGTCATCACATCAGGAATGCAGATCACACTCTAAATTAACATGTGACCAATTTCCATAAGCATTTAGTAAATTTTAAACTGAAGAAAAGTTTTATAGAGTTAGTTTCGGTATATGATGGGGCCCTAAGAAAATTTTAAATTACCCCACTAATGTTTTTCCACTTGTGATGTCATCACTTGTAAAGGTATGATATCTTTATTCATCACTTTGAGACGTTTGCCCATGACCCGGCAGAGCGTTTAGATAATTTATCTCTGTTTTGACTCTAAAAACCATAGATTTGATTGGTTGTAGAGACTACATTGTAAAGATGCCATAGAACATACATTAACAAGAGCCTTATCTAAACTTTGTGTCATGTGTATATGTAATAAATTAAATCACCGCGCTCTTTGCAATGCAGTGAAGAATAATGAGCCACGGGCCTCGTCACATATAGACCCAGATATCTAGAATCCGAAAAGCACTGTATGGTTCTTTTTTGGACTCTTGCGAATATATATTGTATTTTATAGCCTATAATTTTATCATAATTTACCACTTGTTTTATTAAATACTTAGGCCTATGCAGTCTCTTATGCACACCAAAGCTGCATTTATTTGCTAAAAGAAATACTGTTAAAAGTTATTATTATAAAACCTTATCAAATACCTGTTTTTTTGTATTTGGCTATAATTTTAAATGTAATATATATATATATATATATATATTCCTGTGATGCAAAACTGAATTTTCAGCGTCATTACTCCAGTTTTCAGAAATCAAACTAATTTCTGACTTGGCGTGCATTATTATAATTAATATAAATCATTTGACCCATTTTGGCTTCCTGAGGACATAAATAATAAGGTTAAACATGCACTGTTGCATGCATTTTTAGACACCAGGTGTGCGTAAAGAGCAGATTAATTTATTTTTAGCATTGTTTAGCTTTTAGCCATAGATTAGAATGTATTTGTCGACCTATAACATATTTATAAATGTTTAACACACATTTTCGCCTTAACTTGTATGGTAAAAAAAAATGCACTTCACTATGTAAAAATATGATCATAATTTGAGGCCGAGTTGCGGGAAGTAAAACCTAGGAAATGTTTCTCACGGCGGAAACTCCTATAAATAATACATCATATAGAACATTTAATGACGTATTTAGGAAGAGGCAAAGTTCCTCTGGCTCAAATCTGAAGCACCCCTCCCAGAGTCACGTGACTGTAGTTCCGCGACTCACCGGTGAGGTCGCTGTTGAGCAGAAGACACACATCCATTTACACACCGCACACACACACACACACTCAGTCTCTCTTAAACACGGGATTTATACTGAGAACAAGCAGGCAGGCGGCAGGGAAAAAGCCCCGACGTCCCTTTCCTCGTCCGTTCGAGTATTTCACAGAGCCAAATGCCCGGTCCAACCCAAGCTCTGTCCCCCAATGGAGAGAACAACAACGACATCATTCCGGACAGCAACGGCACCAACATCATTCCCTACAGAAAGAACACAGTGCGCGGAGAGCGCGCCTACAGGTACACTACTGCAACTACCATCCGCCGGCCGCTTTACAAAGAAACCTCCGCTTTAAGCGAACTACAATCAATGCATTTAACTGAAAATATCCCGATTATACGCTTCAATCCATGCTTTCCCAATGCTCTCGCTCCGGGAACCCCGAACTCCCATTATGGCTGCGTTATCTCTAACGGTGGGGCTTTTCCTGAGCGAGCCAGCCAGCCAGCTATGGCGTTTCCCCGATGGTGCAATCACAAAAACCACGTTAAACGCTTTTTACCGTATGCGTTCAAGCTTTTGGGCATTTTCTCAGCCGTTATGAATATGCTTTGAGATGGATGTGTTTTGGGATGAGCGCTGACAGGGTGCTTTCCCAGGTTTTGACAGTGCGTGGCCTGTATGTTCACTAAGCAGTCAGCCATTGCGTAATGTAATTCATTCCATCCTATCCCCAAAATCTGTGCAGATCGTTTGTTATGGCGTGCATTTCGTGCCTAACCCTGCGTAATCTCTCGTGCATGTGCTTTACGGGTCTTTTAGGTTGATTGCTTTTGTTGACACTGGTTTGTTGGCTACTCTGAATTTTTTCCTCCCCCCTTCATTCCAGCATCTCACTAAACTGTTTATCTTTCCTGCTAAATTTAGATGAATCTGCTCTTTAAGCACAACAGGACTAATGTCTGGAAATGCAGTGTGTTTAAGCTTATTAAAGCCATGCGAATTGAATAGGGAGGGATTTTAAAGAAATCTTATGTGGGTTTTCTTGAGGGATTCGCTTCATTATTCATATGATGGTGCACTGGGAAATCAAGGAGAATGGGATTGATGTGGTGCATCTTTCTATTGCCAGTGATCTGAAACTGGCTTCGTCAGTTGACTGAATTAGGTTAGTTTAAATAAAAGGGGTTGTAACAAGGTTGCATTATATTTCAGGGTCATATCTTTTAAAAATAGCTTTTTTTAAATCGAACAATTAATGCTTGTGTCTCACATTTATTTTTCTTGATTGTTATTGCTATTATAAACGTGATATGTTAGAGTTCTTACTGTTTAACCTTCTATAAATAAACAATTAGTATTACACTATAACTAATCTAAAATATTGTTAGCATAACTTTTGATTTAGTAATGTAGGTTTTAGTTTGTTTTTATTGATTTTTAGTTAAAATAGCACTTTTGTGTTGATCATATTTTGGTTTGCAGATTTTTAAGGACGTGAGTTTCAGTAGAGGACAACTAAACCTCAATTCCCAAACTATATCTGTGCATACGTTTAAAAAGTACTTGACTTATTAACTTTTCTTCTTGTTTTGAGTTAGGATAGACAGTTGGTGAACTTACAATTCTGTATGAGAACAAACAAAGCTCATAAGCTCCTGTATAACATATTTAACAGCGTGGAGGGCTCTGTATATCTTTGGTTTTTACTCGGTGATTGTCTAGTTTACATTAGGATCGTGTTGCAAAGTGGTTATGGGCAAAACATGCAACACTAGACTAGCGTTGAGAGCTCATAAAGTAATAGTCCCTAAAAATTAAGATCTGCTGAAATGTTTTTTTTTAATCCCTCCTCACCCGGTACGTCCAAGATGTAGATGAGTTTGTTTGTTCATGGGAGCAGATTTGGAGACATTTTGCATTGCTCACCAATAGATGCTCTGCAGTAAATGGGGGCTGTCGCAAACAGCTGATAAAAACAATCCACATCACTCCAGTCCATCAGTTAATTCCTTGTGAAACGTAAAAGCTGTGTGTTTGTAAGAAACAAATCCTTAATCAAATCATTAAGTCATTAAGTGCCGGTTTCATAGACAGGGCTAGTTCAATTAGGACATTTAAGTAATTTTTATGAAGCATTACTGGTGTACATCTTAAGACAAAACAAAGGCACTGACATGTGTTTAGATTAGTTGAAAAAGCTCAGATTTACCTTTCAGTCTAGGACTAGGCTTAAACGTTATCTGTGAAGCCGTGGGGAAAACATTAAACTTTAAAATTGCTACAGTTCTGCCATTGAACAAGAGGAAGTGGAAATCCCCTGTTGCCCTCTCACATCAAAATCCATAATGCAATTTGTTTGCAATGGTTTCCCGCTTGTAAACAAGCTCCTGATGAAATAGCAAAATTACGGACCGAGGTCTCATCTCAAAGCAGCTGTTTGAAGTTTAAAGAAAAACATCTTATGATAGATTTGTTTCTTACAAACCGAGAGCTTATTTTCCCCCCGGTTTCACAGACGAGGTTTAAGCCTAGTCCTAGACTAAAATGTAAGTCTGAGCTGTTTCACCTGAGACAAACGTGCACTGATCTTAAACCACACCAGTACCTTTGTTTTATCTCAAGACAAGTACACAAGTAGGTTTATTTTAAAGGCACGTTTGTAAAAAACGTCCTAATTGATCTATGGCCTAAGCCCTGTCTGTGAAACCATTAACTGCTGTACCGGAGTGGATTATCGGGATGTTTTTATCCACTGTTTGGACCATTCGCTTCCATTGCTGAGCAAGTGATGTAATGCTAAATTTCTCCGAAGCTGATGAAGAAATAAACTCATCTGTGTACATCTCGGATCGACTGAAGGTGATCACATGTTCAGCCCCCTTTCATTTTTAATTCAACAACAGATGGCCTTTTTTTTTTGTCCCACCTCAGTTTAGTTTGCTAAACTCTTAGAAAAGCATTGCAATTGCAGAGTTTCAGTAAGTAGTACGCCAATAGAATGACATTGTACTTGATGCATATCATTTCACATGGTATGCATGCATTTGAAATTGCTCAAATGACACAATGTTTCAGTCAATAATACCAGAGCTGATGGTATCGTTCAGACGTTTTGCTGTGCTTCGATGCTGGGGGTTATGGTGATGATGATGATGATGATGATGATGATGTCTGTGTCTCGTCCACAGCTGGGGGATGGCGGTCAACGTTTATTCTACCTCAATCACCCAGGAGACTATGAGCAGGCATGACATCACAGCCTGGGTGAACGATCTGCTCTGTCTAAACTACACTAAAGTGGAGCAGCTGTCATCAGGTATGTGAACCTCCCGACTTAAACCACGGCTGACACTCATTAGACACAAAGAGCAGTAATCCCAGAGGATTTACACGGAGGCGTTTTGTTAGTGCTTGTCTGCGCTGCTGTAGGGCGGCTGCTACCTTTCAGCATTTGTGTAAATAAATGCATTGGTCAGTAAAGCTGTGGCGGATTCTCAGCTGCTTTAGGTAACGCAGTCATGAATGATGAACCTGGGAATGGAGTTAATCCCATTAAACTGGTATGACATTAAAAACAATTAAACTAGAACTTTTTTTATAAGTGTTTTTGTATTTTGCACAACGCGTCGGGCTATATTTCATCTAGATGTATTTTATTTTTGTATAATTAGCAGGCATGCAGTTATTTATGGCCCGATGCTATTTTTAGTACACCACAGGTCTGTTTAAATGAACTGCAAAGCGGCTGAGGGTCATCTGAAAGATTGTTTTAATTGCAGATTAATCCAAAGTGATGTTATTTGCCAGCTCCCCGTTTAGTTTCGGTATTCTTTCATCAAGTTCTCATGCATTCGCATTTAATTGAATCTGAAATAACTACATTGCTATTGATCAGTGCTGTGATTAAGTGTCGATTGCACTGTTTAATGGGTTAAGCTCTCTTCATTCATTCACAACCATCAGGGGATCAGTTCAGTCCTTTTGTGTGATTTTAGTTTAATGGGATTCTGCATGATTTCAGAAGGTTTGACAACTTGGATTAATAATGAGAAGGGAATTATTTTAATGAAGGGTAATTATAGGCTAGTAAAGACTATAAAACAAATGATAATGCACACATGGCATTATATGCATTTGTAAATATAGTCTAATATAAAAGTAGTTTATATTAGGAATATATATATATATATATATATATATATGTAATTTAAATTGTGATTCAAATGCATGCAATTATTTTTAATTTTATTTGAAATTAATATAAGTTTGTGTATGCACACATACACTGTATGTGTGTGTGTATATATATATATATATATGTACACACAGTTCACAGTTGATTTATTTATGCCTTATGTTACTCCTAATGAATTATTTTCTACTTTAAAAAATGTAGTTTTATTCTAAAATAATTGATTCTGTCTGTCTGTGTCCATCATTTCTGTTTTAACATTATTATTTCATTATAATCTCGGGGGTTTTGTAAGACGTCGGGTGCGGTGAACAACACTTCTGTGCTTTAGCATTATGACATCACATCGGACATCAAGACCTGAATTTAGTTCAGCATAAGCACAGGTCAGGCCAAAGGTATTTAAAGATCTCTGAGACACTGAATATCCACTGGAACAGCTCCAGGTCTACCTAGACAGGAGGAACACATTGATTTGCATGGGATTTTAAGTTCCATGGATCTTCCTTTAAGTGCCCTTGCTTTATTTCCTCTGACTGAGAGCAGATTAAGTTTACTGCGGAGTAATTTGGACACTTAGATGAACCTGACACTGAAACTAAATCTGCTAGAAAGTGGTGGAGATCCTAGGTGATGTCTTCACGAAGTCTTTCTCAGCCAGCGAATCTTCTGTGCGTCTCTTTCCAGGAGCAGCGTACTGTCAGTTCATGGACATGCTGTTTCCCGGCTGCATCAGTCTTAAGAAGGTGAAATTCCAGGCCAAGTTGGAGCATGAATACATCCACAACTTCAAACTCCTGCAGGCCTCCTTCAAGAGGATGAATGTTGATAAGGTGAGACAAACGGGAGGGCCTTTCTGTCTGATGAGTAATACAAAAATTCTGTAATTAATCGTGTAGTTAAGCAGCATTAAAGAAATAGCAAGTTGCACAACAAGTTAAATGTGAAATTCTGAAATAAAAGCTTAAGTTTTGATGAAAAAGTTTAAAATAATTATTATTAATTAACAAGATAATTTTAATTGCATAACAGTAATATTTTTATTCATTTAGTGCTATGCTTTTTTTTTTAGAAATGTTCCATATTTGTTGTTTTATAAAATGTTTTTCAACCACACACCCTCCAAAGGCATCAAAATCTGATATAAAAAAACAAATGTGCAAAATGATTGACATGCAGAAAGTGTTTTTGATTAGCTTAGGAAGCATGATCAGGCCACAATGTTTATTTACTTATTTGTTTAAGTTTTTTAGGACACCTATTTTTGTGATGTCTGACACTTTCTTAATGCATGCAATAAATTATATTTTCAATGCACGAAACACAAAAAACAAATCACTTTAAATAATCATTAAATTTAATTAATGTCAGCTGAACCCCTTTGACTTTACTTGAGATTGTCTGTGCAGTTCTTTGTCAGTTAATGGTCACATGGCATGCAGATAAACACATGTTTTCTAAATTGTATTGTTTTTATTTTATAATAATTTATTTACATTTTCTGTTTTTGGTATGCAAAGTTATCTTGCAATTTCTTCACGTTTACACTCACATCGTGTTTCCTTTCCTCTTAGATCATCCCTGTAGAGAAGCTCGTTAAGGGGCGGTTTCAAGACAACCTGGACTTCATTCAGTGGTTCAAGAAGTTCTTCGACGCCAACTATGACGGGAAGGAGTATGACCCGGTGCAGGCCAGACAGGGCCAGGACGCCATTCCCCCTCCAGATCCAGGAGAGCAGATTTTCAACCTGCCCAAGAAATCCCTTCATGCCGCCAGCTCTCCCACTGCAGGTCTGTCGGGCTACTCGTGACATCATTTATAATCCTTATTAATCAACTACCAATTGCGTCATGGCATCCGTTAACTTGTGTGCAGGAGCTACTAGATCAACCAGTTCAACCCCTAAATCCTCCACCTCCACCTCCCGACCCTCCTCTGCCAAAAAGATCCCTGTGATGATGTCAGCGACACCCGCTAAAGGAGAGAAGGAGCTGGAAGCCCAAGTAACACAACTAAACGAACAGGTGGACACCCTTAATGCTATTAATGCTAACCATTAAATCATTTATTAGTAGAACATTTGAGAAGACTGGGGTTTATGTAGGTCTTTGCCAGGGATCTGCAAGAAACAGAACCTAGATGCAAATTAGCACATAAGACAGGATGTTTACTAGAACAGCAGGAAGAATTAGGAGTGAAACGGTCCAAACAGAGGGGCAGGGCAAGGCAGACGACACAATACAGGCAAGAAGGATGACCATTGGGGCAGTTCCAGAGGAACGGCTAGGCAGGAACACAGGGAACCCCTAGCTTGAAGTGAAACTCAAATGTTACACCGGTCTAGCCACCATGTAGAGACTTGACACTTGATGAGAGTGGAGAGCTGCTTCCAGGCAGTACAGGTCAGTGGCCAGGGAATCTGGGAAACGGCAGGACAGGACAAAACATGATAGCAAACAAGAAGAGAGTCAAGACGACACAACATTACAGAATTAAAAAAAACAAAAAGGGAACGCAAGATATAATCAAAACTAGCCCAAGAAGTGATCAAAGAGAAAATCAAAGCTAAGATCCAGAAAGGAACTGGAACTGCAAAAACGAGAGCAAAAGAAAATCTAAATCAAAACAGAAACAAAACTAGGGTAGAATACACAAAAACAAGACCGAGACCTTACTACTGGAGACAAAAATGAAACGAGTATATAAAATAACTACATAAGCAAGATCAAAGAATAATTTCTAGACCGAGAAACAGGTGAACGCCAAAACAAAGCTGGGGTGTAATTCCTGAAAGCGGGTAATGTGACATACCTGGGTACGTTTGAGGACAAGTTAGTGGATAACCTCAGCTTTCACTTCCGAAACCGGAGGTTACTTTCAGAATAAGTAAGTAACCGTAATAACTTGCTCTCTGAAGATAACCTGCTCCAGAATAAGCAGACAGTGACTGGTAGCGCACAATATTACATGTTATTGCTGTACAGTTATGTGTATATAGCCTAATATATAGTTGAATAACATGTTATTGATAAAACGCTAATATATAAGGTTATATATCAACATTAAATATATATATATATAAGGTTATGTATTGCTCTAATATGGTTATACAACATATACAACAATTTATCAATATGAAATCTATATTTATTAACATTTTTATTATCAGGTCACACATGAAACAGCATTTTCTATGTAATTCTGTTAGGAAAATACATATCTGATGTGACTTAACATATAATTAACATCAGATTAATTGATTGCACAGCTATTTATTAGGTGACGATATGCACTAAGCATGAAAAGGAGGAAACAGCATGGCGTTATTTCCATAGTGACTCTGCTGAGAATGTCTTGTATGTTAACCAGGGACATACTCTGAGTTGAATGAACTTCCTCCCGGGTGCAAGGTTTGGGTTGATCAACCGAGAGTTCAGGGTATAGCTGACGGTAAGACACAAAGAGACAGAACCATGTGCTTAGACACACAACAAACAAAGACGAGACAGTCTGGGCAGGATCCTGACAATCATTGGCATCTTTGATGGTCAGGTTGACCAGTAGAAAGCATTTTTTTTGGAACCTAGTGATCTAAAAGCTAGTTTACTTGGGCTTTTAAAGTCTTTTGACCAATCAAATATGGCATGTGTAGTGTATGTATTTAATGAAGAATTATGTCGTTTAGAAGCATGTCTTCAAAAACAATAACCAGCTTTTACTGTCTACAGTGTTTTGTGTTGCTGGTAACTCTTGTGTCTCTCCTCTGCTGCAGCTCAATACATTAAAGCTAGCACTAGAAGGAGTGGAGAAGGAGCGGGATTTCTACTTTGGGAAGCTGCGAGAGGTAGAGCTGCTGTGTCAGGAGCAGGGCCAGGACAACGGGCCATTCGTGGAGAGACTCATGGAAGTGCTGTACTCTGCAGACGACCAGGTTAGCGCTCCAGGTTCTTTTTCAGCCAACTTTTTTTTTAATTATTATTATTTAAATTTTAATAAGATGTCACACCTTTTTGCTTTTAATATATTTATGTATAATTATTTCCACATTTTTCTTTTGAATAAAAAATTAACAATGTTATTTTTGATGCATAAATAATACATCAAACCTGTTTAAATGAATTTGTCTGCAATTTTTCTTTTAAGACACAAAACATTTAGGTATTTATTTATTTAAATAATCTTTTATGCCCTTCTTTTAACGAAGCATCATCCCATTTAATATTATTAATCCATATGAAATAATTACTTACTTTTTTTTTTTTTTACAATTTATTTAAAGATTATTATATATTTTTTTCTACCCAACTTAAAAGGAGTCATATTTTACACTTAAATGGTGTATTTTCCTCTGAAGTCCACTTATGATGTTGGTCAAGGCCAAAAATGGCCCTCTATCTGGCATTTTAGAATTTTATAGGCTAGTTTTCAAACAAATGACCCGTTTCATACTACTAGATGAACAACTTATTGGTCATAAATTGATGTACTCTTCAGTTGTGACTTTGAAATTATGATGACCGTTTTGTACTTTGTTAATCTTTCTTGTGATGTAACTCTTCAAATCAAGTGCTTCATACGTAGTCAGTTATGTCATGGTCTATTATCTAATATGACAAGATCCTCAAAAACTGTGTGTGTGCAGGAGGCCGGTGGAGAGGAACATGAGGCTCCTGCTCAGGAGGAGGACGTCCCTGACGACACACAAGACGAATACTGAACAGCTGTCAATCAAACAGACACCTGAACATACATGCACTCAGTCAGAAAACTGCTTTTGGGTTCATTGCCTCAAGCTCATGACGGTTTATTTTTCACTTGCTCTCATGATAAAGGAGTGAGACAAATTGGCCAAATATTCAAATGTCTTTTTTTTTGTTTGTATATTTGAAAGCCCTGTTTAATTGCGTCATGACTATAATGAACATGTCACCCAACAGCAGCTTAATTGGTGAATGTTGTTCGTGTGAAGCCTGTGATAACCACCACTGCACATCAACTCCATTCGGTATTTGCTTTAACTGAAGTCTGTTGGCGTTTCCACCTGCTGTTTTTCATCTCACCGCACCAATGAAGGAGAATTTACCTTTGTTTTTAAATTTACTGTTTTAAGATGTGACATATTGAACCATTTAAATTTTAAAATATTGCAATTAGAGTAGCTCAAAGAGCCACCGGTACCATTTGTGAAATATGGCCCCATGAAAGATTCCTTCAGAAGATGATCTATTGGTTACCATGGTAAATTTTGCATTATAACCTAATGCATTCTGGTAATGTGATTCATTTAGAAACATAGCTCAATTTTTCAGTCTACTCATTTTTTTGTTTTTGTTTAAATGTGTCTCAGCCTCACATAGGTGGAAGCCAATCACAGTGTTTAATAGGAAGCATTTCATTTGAACTGTGCAATCAGTATTCTGCGTCTACATGTTTTACTTTATATGTACAGTAAAAGAAACCGGCCATCGTCTGAAGAACACGATGCATCCTGAAGATTTTTGTTAACTGTTGTTCTAAAGCACAGGTCTTCTGAACCGAAAACAGCATTCTCGTAAACTCCTGATACTCGTCAATATTCTCCACAGGTCAACGCTTATGTCATTTATTATTGTGTACAATGAAAAGGAATGTAAACATATGTACTGTTAATAATTATAAATAGTCAATGTTTTTCTTTTTATTTCCCTCACAGTATCTCCCCTTATGCATTCCCCAAATGTGTTGCATGTTTGCATTTTATTTGTGAATAACTTGACCTGCTTTTTACATTATTAATAAAAAAAATTAAAAAAGAAGAAGAAAAAAAATGTTAAATGTTTTTTGTATGTTTAACTTGCTGTTTAAAACCTCTGGAAATATGATAGACTTGCCCTAATAAAACCCTTTCACTTTCAAAAGGAATAATCCTTTGTATTTATTATGATTAAGGGTTAGACGTTTCTTTATGTTCCTTATGTTTTAATATCTTGCCTTTTTAAGTAAATAAATTAGACCCCAAAGACGTTTCTGTATCGACTTTGTTCATCAACGTAAAAGAAATATACAATCATAACTTTTAAACGCACAAATTAGCATATTAGCATAAAAGCAACGTTAGGCCTATGTTTTTATTTCATATATATATACATATATATGTATATTTAAATACAAATCTTAAGTGATTGGAGTATATTTTATTTCACTAAATTACGACTATTTAATTTATAATACTATTAATAAATAAATAAAAATAAAATATCGATATTTTTCTCTGACCGCCAGGTGTCACTAGCGCGCGGCGCTACGAACTAAAAGAGCGGGAGAAACGAACCGAAGAAGAAACTGCTGGATTTTAGTGAATTACATTATAGCAATGTAAACATAGGATTTGAATCAGTAAATAAGCCCTATTCGAAGAAAAATAAAGTCGTAAAACAGTTGCTAAGCATCATGGGCAAGGTAAGCCATCGATAAACACGTTAACAGACTTTCTCATACTTTTAACGTCTGAATATGTTTGTGAGAAGAACCAGTTGTAACGTTATATATTTACTGACTGCCAGTCCAGTGTTATTATCCACTAATGTACACATTATTACAGCATGCAGTAGAGATTCAACTAGAAACATAACACAATTAGGTTAGGAAAAGAGAACAATGAAAGAGACCAGTAAATTAATATGTAACGTTAGCCTATCCGTCAAATATTTGGACACGTCTACACATATTTAACATGGGTTGTTTTTTAATCTATGAAGTTACATTCTTTAATGTCGAATAATTAGTAAGTGACCATGAAATATGAAGTCAATCAAATAAAAACCACAAAGCTATGTAAGCTTTTTTTTTTTTTTTTTTTAAAGTGGCCACTCTTCGTTTCTCTTTATTTATATTGTTGTTTAATTGATTGTTATGGGTCTGTCTGATTTCAGCGGAAGAGAAACCTGGACATGAGGTGTGTGCTATTTCCAGACGATGTGAAAAACTCTTTCAGAAAGGCAGGAAAAGCGTCTGACAGAACATCAACACCTGCCACAAGGTCTTGGGAGAGATGTGGGGACAGTTTCCTGGACACTTCCGTCATCCAGGTGTGTTTTACTAGACTTATTTAATGCCGTCAGTCTTTTAAAGATGTACTGAACATCAGGTGTTTGTGTTTCAGAAGCTGCAAACGTCAGAGAAGAAGAGCAGAAACGCACATAAAGTGGCTCTGGCGTCTGTTACTGGTAATACAACAGATTCCATAAATTCTGATGAATAGAAGGTTTCAAAAGAACTGCATTGTTTGAAATAGAAATCGTTTAGAACATTATAAATGTCTTTACTTTCACTTTTGATCAATTCAACGCGTCCTCGCTGAACAAAAGTTTTCCTTTAAGACAATAGGGATGCTGGCTCAGATGAACCGGTGCACATTGCCTGGAGCTCCAGTGAGGAGGAAGAATCAAACGATGATGGTCATCCTCCTCCTCGGCTGGTACCACGGCCGTCCAGAGCACTCAAACAACATCCTGTCGACTCTGGCAGAAGTCTGCGGATGTTCAGCACTGGTGTAGGTAAGAACACAGAGACACTGTTTGGTGGTTCTGTGGATAAATCTTTCTGAGGCTTAACTTTAACCCATGATTTCAGGGCTCAACAATATAGATTGTCCACTGGACAAGGGTGAATATTACAGCATTTTGGGCTAGTCTAACATTTTGTGTTATTTTATACTTTTTGCATATTTTTTTGCTTTGCACAGTTTTTTTTTACAGGTTAACCGATTCGAAATTTTTATCAGGTTAAATGATCTAAATCAGTGGTTCCTCAGGGCCCACATTTTTTATGGCTCCCTTATTTAATGCACATTATTCAGATAATCAGCTGATTAGGAGAGAGATCTATGAACTGAACTGAGTGTCAGATAAGAGAGACATATCAAAATGCGCCGAGCAGTGGGCTCCGAGGACTGGAGTTGAGAACCACTGATCTAAACGGCTTACATATACAGTTGTTTAAAACGTGAGTATAGCTCAGAATTCTTATAATATTTTTATTTCCATTTATTGGGAACACTGCACATAATATTTGACATCAAAACATGAAGAAAAACGTTACTTTACAGAAAATGACGGGAAAAATAGCAGCGTCTGCCTTTTTCAATACAAACTCAAATTTTTACTTCATAAACGTTAAGATTTAGCTTTCCTGTGAATCACTAAACTAATATTTAGTTGAATAAGCACTGTTTTTGAGAACTGCTTCACATCTGTGCTGCATGGAGTCAACCAACTTCTGGTATTCCAGCCACGGATCATTTGACAGTTC
>JAUCMU010000050.1:2171569-2194387 GCA_032275025.1 Enteromius treurensis | reverse complement strand
GGACAGATTTCACAGCAGATTCAGAGCGTGGGCACACTGAGGCGTTCCCAAAGCGTTTCAACGCAGTGTTTCGTTCCTTCAAGGAACCAGGGTTATATTCATAACCTGTTCCGTTTTTTATAATTATATTAAGTATTAATTTGTTGTTTAGTTTTCATTTTAGTAAATAAAGTACTTTGTCTTGCTTTACTTAAAGTGCTCTATTATGGGTTATGAAAGGTTCATATTTTGCTTTTGGGAGTTCCAAACAACAGGTTGACAAGCATGCAAGGTCAAAAAACGACTTGTAATATGCATTTATTTTTACCTTATTGTGCAACGTCTCCCAAACGATTCATTCAGTGATTCATTTTTCAAACCCCTCCAGTGATTGGTTGGTTTCATTTACAGCAGTGTTTGTGAGCTTTTACCGCTCCAAAAGCTGCACCTAGTGGTGAAAAATTAATTAGCATTTCCATTCATACCAACGCAAAAATCTAGTTTTCCATTTCCGTGTGCAACAAGTGGGTGGGCCTAGAAACTTGTTTCACTGATTCAGAGTCGACTCTTTCTTCTGAGAGACAATAACTCGCTTTCAGATTTAAAACTTTGCAGGGTATTTTCCATAACAGGATTTTAATCCAATACTTATTTTATAAATAAATATTTTAGCATGGATTACGTTCAGCAGGATGTGTGGAGATGTTCTCTCACTGCAGCTCTGGCAGGTAAAAGCAGTGAATTCAGGCACACTGATGTAGAAAGGGAGTTTTAGAACAATGTGCTGAAAATGGCAAATTATGCTGCAGCACTCTGTGACATCAGTGCAAAAACAGTTTGGCTCCCCCAATACTCCCCGTTTCCCATGAAGCCTCAGAAAGTGGGCAGCAGTCTGCACTTGCCTGGCGCCACAGTCATCATGGATGTCAGTCATTTGCGAAAGTTTCTGTTTTCCTTAGAGGATGAGCTAAGCTCCTCCTTTAGCCCTAACGATTTATTTTAGGCTCCGCCATCCAAGACTAAATTCTCCCCCCAAAATACACACACACACACACACACTACCTTCCTTCAAATCAGCGTTTACCTTGGCCTTGTTGTTTCAATGTGAACCAATCGGCTGAGCCGCTGTATGGAATGTCCCATGAGACTCTGCCTGCTTTCCCAATAGAGCCATTCATTCTGAGAACACAAGCACAACATCTGGTTTCCATTAATCCTCATACAATAGTTCTCGTCCAGCCTCAACACTGCTTACTAGGACAAGTGGGCATCCAGTAATGTTTGAAAGTCTCTGTGTTATTGAAGAGCGAGACCTCCTACATGACCTAACGTTTGAGAGTTAACCTGGGTGTAATTGAATGTGATATCTATTTTGAAGACTCAAACACACTTTTACAAAGACAGTGAATTCCACCTGTAAACGCTTTTAAACGAGATCCAGGAATCTGAGATAGCAACTTCTCTCCTGTTGTGACTTTATAGGATTGATTGTAATTTAGGATTACAGTGCTGTTCAACAGCTTTTGACTCATGTGGGACAGTGCCAGAATTATTTATTGTACATTTGCATATACATTTATGTAATATAAGATTTAAATATTTTAATGTAATATATATATATATATATATATATATATATACATACAATATATTATATTCACACATATTTAAATAAAATATATATTTTTATATATATATATATATATATAAATCTAAGCCAATACTACCATACACACATATTATGTAATATCATACTTTATCATATTGTTTCATAGTGTATTATATCATATTGTGTCATATTATGTAATATCATATATAATTATATATACATATATAAAATATATTTAATAATTTTTTTTATTTTGGTCCTTTTTATTTATTTTAATTATTTTGAATAATATTCATGAAATACAGGCTTCTGTGAGTAATATTATGTTAAGAATTCTAATTATTTTTTATCTCATATATTTTTTAATGGTTGTAATTTATATATATATATATTTCCTTCATTTCTGACCCTGAGACTCAGCTATTTTCTGCAATTCTCCAGCTGTGGTCCTTGAAGAGTCTTTAGCCTCTCAGACTCTACTCCTCGCCATGTATTAGGAGGATAGAGACACACGTCCTCTTCCAGGCAGCTTCATAACATTGTATGTTGATTGGAAATTCTTCATTATTTCCCTGATAGTGGAAATGGTAATTTTATGTAGAGTTTATATTTGACAAAATATATGACCTTTTAGCTCCTTTTTATTTTTTAATTTTTTGCATTTGCCATTAATTAATGGCCCATCAGTTACAAACCACAAATCTAATGAAGTAACTTTCCTGCTAATGCTATAATTCACTGCCATTGTCATCTGAAACTAGCCAGAAACAATTCCCTTATCTGACAGCTATAAACTGACACAGCACATTTAATAACTCATTCTTAAGAGAAAATTATGAACTGGTGTGTCTCCGAAGGCATAATTTATATGCATTTGAATTTCTAATGTACTTGAATAAGATGCTTTTCAATTTTTAAACTTAGCGGACCTTCTGGAGTTAAAGCAGAAACCTCATAAACACAGAGGAGAAAGAAAATTTGTCTCTGCCTCGCTCGGACTTTCAAAGTCGGCTCAAAACAAAGCTTTGGCGCAAGTTCTTGCTGAAGTTGCACCTAAAAATCTAAATAGCCTGTAATTATGAATGAGGACCTGACACCGAGCCACTGCGAGCTGGATGCCTATGAAAGGAATCGGTCGATTTCAGCTCTGCCTGCACAGTCATTACTTCTTCTTATACACTTCATTTGTATGTCATGTTGTGCCCTTTGCTCTCACTATGGCTGAGTCACATTATAATGATTTTTACTACGTGTGCGTTTGAATAAAGGTCAAATAGCCTTGTTATATCACGAAACTTCAGGTAAGCCGTAGCATTCAGCAGAACATAACACTTGTGATTCAGCGATGACTAATGTTGCATCCTGAAGCTCAACAGAATCACATGTGATTGATTATAATGCACTATGCTGTAAAAAAACGCATTAAAACAAAATGTGATATAATCAGAACACCTCTGATTGGTCGTTGCACTAATAAACTTAACAGAATCACATGTGATTGATTATAATGTGCACTGCTGTAAAAACACATTAAAACGAAATATGATCCAGCACGAGCAGATCTGAACTTAATCTCATTTCTAGTTTCTTGTGCAGAGCATTTCTGTCCAATTTGGTGCCATTCTTGTCCCAAGAAGCCTTGCAGCCTTGTGTGTGTGTGTGTATATATTTATATATATATATGCTTGGTCCAAGTCAAGAGTTCAATCCCAAGTCTCTCTGGTACTGTATATTCAGGTCACTCCTTCAGTGGGATTTCAGTTTGGCTGTCCAGCATCCAAAAGTTGCTTAAAAAAAGTTCTCTCACTCAGTTCTGGGAATGATATTCTTGCAGCTCTTATCTTAAGAAGCAAATACACAGCCAGAGATTGTAATCCAGAGGCCTGTCTGTCTGCTGAAACCTCTTTCCTACTTGAGCTCAATTGCTACTTGAGTGTTTTCTCTCTCAGTGCTGTTGAAATGAATGTTTCTTAGAAGGATTGTGATTCCAGTTTTAGTTGGAATTTCAGCAACTTAGTGTTTTAAAAATGTACAAGACGTGATAATAAGTCTAAAGCTACATCTGGGCTTTTTTGCTTGCTTTTTTTCTGAGTGGTTTCTCTGGTACTTGCTGGGGGTTGCTAGGCTATCAGCTAGTCATAGACATGTATACAAAACCCTATTGGACCAATAAATATATTAAATATATATGTTTATAGTGCATATTTCGTTGTAAATGCTAACTGCTAACTTTTTTTATTGTAATATATGATGCTGTTCCCGTTCGATCCTTATTTTGCTAGCCGTGCCGCAATTGTTATTTATTTAGTGAATGTGTAAAGTGTCTTGACGTGTTGTAAATCATGGGTTAAGAAGATCGCCTATTGGAATCTCTGTGAGCCCTTAGCAGTTGACCTTTGACCCCCGAGAATGCTGTTTTACAGCTGGTGCAAGCAAAATATTCTTCTATATTTATTTATGTGCAACAAAACTGCACAAATCATTATGGTTATATTTACACTCATATGTATGCATTTGGCACATCTTAATACAAGTACTTGATTTGGGCAATTGCATGTGATCAGTTACTGTCCAGAGCTGTGTGTGTGTGTGTTAGTAATAGTATAGCTATTCGATAGGTGTAATTTAACAACGTAATCTCTTGCTTTTTGTTGATCAAGGTATACTTAGACCAAACAAAAGCTCTCAGTGTATCACTGCATACATCACAGTCACATATCCGCAATCCATTAAACAAGAACGCAATTACACCGACGTCCACATACACCCCAGACACCGTGCGAAACATTGGCGCAGTAAATCCCATTTTTACCATTTTGCATCCAGCGCAGTGGAAAGAGATACAGACGGCCAATTAGTCGTCATGATCTAATGGCCGACCATCACAAAAGAGCACATTTAGCTCTCAATGGCACAATTAGAGAGCTCATGGCGAGCTGTTAAGGTCAGGTTGGTGTGAGAGGCAAGTGTTTTATAGGTCATTTGGGAGCAGGGGCTTGGAGACGGGCTCACAGTGGGGGCCACCGGAGCGGCTTGTAAACGTGACAGAGTCTGCCGCCAGGGCTGTGCCACACAACAGGCCTGCTTTTCACAGCATGCAGTGTGGAATGTGAGTGTGCTGGGGGTGAAGGGGTGAGGAGAAGTCACAGAAAGGGCAGAGGAGATGTGCTCGGAGGGGGGAGAGAACAAGAGAGAGTGCAGCTTTACCATCAAAGCCGCCTTTGAACGACTGCTCTGTGCTGTCAGATGATTCTGAGTCACTATCAGGCCCTGCGCAATGACGCTTACCCCCCGCTGTCACTCTGGAAATGGGTCTATGTGCAACGGATCCAAAGTGAGCTAATCAGAAAACAAAGAATCATGATATTTAACATGTTCTTTGCTTATGCAATGTTTTTAATGGCTTTTTGATATCATGCACCAAAATGGCAACAGCTGTCTGAAAAGGGGCTACATTATTAATTATATATGTATATATATATATATATATATATATATTATGATTTATTATTTTTATTGTATTTTTATTTATTATTTTTTGTTGTAGATTAATCATTTTGGTAAAACTTTACGTGAAGCTTTTGTATATGATGCATTAAAATGCATTCTGCAACTATTTATGAAAACTTATAATGCAACTCACAATGTAGGCCTACATTTAAAGTGTATAATACTTGTATTTCTTCTTTCATACTGTTAAGTTTGACTTGTTTAGTGCATGTTTGTTGTGAAGCCAAAGATGTTTTTAAGAGATGTTTTCAATAATGTGTTTAGTTGCAGACCAGCACTGCTGTGCCAATATTTTATATTATAAAACCAAATAATAATTCTACCCCCCTGTGGTTATCATAACCCACCCAAAGACTAAAACAAAAACAAATTTGGGATCAATCAGGTTAAAATAGGCACCGACACTCACAGGTACTAAAGCTGTCACTGGGGCCGTACCTTTTCAAAAGGTAAAATTTTGTACCAATAGGTACATATTAATCCTAAAGTGAACATATTAGTATTGCCCCAGTGACAGCTTTTGTACCTTTATTTCTGAGAGTGAAACCCACTAGCCTTGATACTAGTGTTATATGAAACTATCATGACAGCATAATGAAATCTGAATGTGGTAATCATCTGTTATCATGGTATCAAAGTACAGATCTGATTCCATCAATGCATTTGTAAAGGCACCCAAAACTGTGCAGTTCGTTCCTGTTCATCATTGACTGTATGCATGACTTGTTTTACTGCTGGCGCTAAACAGTGCTAAGGATCACGTATGGAAGTAAAAATTCTTGGGATTGTCATGGCCAAGGGATAATAACCGGGAGAGGTGTACAATTTGTAGGAACAACAGGGAGTCGGGTTTATGACAGTGCTGCTTTCCTCAAGCTATTACAGTCTGGTTTTATAAGCATCTTAATGGAGCATAACTGGATCCTTAGCTGGAGGTAATTGCTATTATTCATGCTGAATAGTTTATTGTCAGGGACTGTTGGTCAGCATGGTGGTAACAAAGCGACATTGTGTGGTGATACATCTACTGGATGGGCTAAGAGATTAGATCAAGATCACATTACATTCATTACGATCGCAATAATAATCAGAGCCTACAAAGATATTGATTTATGGAAGACTAGTTTCAAGAAAATCCAGAACTTAAAACTTCTAAGGTAAAGAGATTATTTAAAAACAAAGTATCCTAGAATTGCTATCCTTTTTATTGAATGCTTCAGACTCAATAATTCTCTTTATGGCAAGAATCTTGCAAACTGCAACCAAATCTAACAATTTCCACAACTGTGCATCCTTGAATCCTGGAAAAGGACAATGAGACTGTTGGGTTCAACCAGCATTAGTCATCTTACTGTACAATATTCATCACACAGTCTGGTCTGGATCACCACCAGATCTTCTCTAAATGCTTGATTTGTTGCATCTACATTCTTCAAAAAAAATTACACAGTGAATGGCATTGAATGGCATTTTAATAATCAATCTAAAGAACTTTTGTCCATTAACGGTTGCATGAATGACCTTTAAAGGGATAATTCACCCAAAGATGAAAATTATCCTGTCTTTTACTCACTTTTGAAGCATCCTAGGTGTCTGTGACTTTCTTCTTTCAGACAAATCCAACAAGAGATACAGTAAAAATTGAATGGTTTTTAATGAGCGATAGCCGTTACACTTAGGGAAACCATGGAATAACGTTCGCATATTCGTAAGAATAGGGGGATGAATAAAGGGATGAATAAAGCAATTCCATGCTTTTTTATACAATGAATATCCATATTTAAATCTTATTAAGAACTTTTCGCTCTCGTCTGCTGTCTGTGGAAACCGGAAGCAGTCCCGGCGGATGCATGCATCACAAGAAGAAAGTCACAGACACCTAGGATGCTTAACATTCAAGAAGCCTTGTGGTTTGGAAACCTAATATAGGTTATAGTGGAACCTAACGGTTCATTCAGGAGCCAAAACTGGTTCTATGGCATCATTGAAAAACTTTTGACTTTTAACAGTTATAAAAAGAACCATTTTGATTTCTTAGTGTGCATTTTATATTCTAAAGAACCTTTTTTCAGTTATAGAATCTTTTGCGCATTGAAAAGGTTCCATGAATGTTAAAGGTTCTTTATTGAACCATAGATGCCAATAAATAACCTTATATGCAATGGAAAGGTTCTATGGATTTTAAACTTTTTTTCCATGAAGAACCTTCAATAAGGTGAGCAGGCGGGCCACTTCCTGGGTACATGTTCTGCACAGGATTTCTAAACTGCTTAAAACAACAAGGTGTTGGTTATCTGCGCTGTGCCAATTAATCGTTGTATGACATCAAAGTACCACAAGAGCTAGAGAGCAGAACCACAATCCGTCAGTGCAGCACAAACAACCAACACCTGGTTATTTTAGAAATTTATAGAAATCATATCCTGAACATGTCCCCAGGAAGTGGAACCGTGAAACCTTTCCATTCAACACAAGATTCTTCATAATATATGAAATGCTTTGTGGGAATCAAAAAGTGTTCTGTTTAATCACTTAAAAAAAAACACCTTTTGGAACTTTTATAGAAGTGTGAACAATTGTGGGTTCCTCAAAGAACCTTTCAGTAAACAGTTCTAACCAATCTCATTTCTTAGTGTGAAGAACATTTTATGATCTAAAGAACCTTTTTTCAGTCTATAGATTTTTTTGGTGCATTGAAAAGATTCCATGAATGTTCTTGAAGATTCTTCATGGAATCATAGATGGCAAGTAGCCCACCTTTAGTGTATAAAGAACCTTTTGAGAAATGGAAAGGTTCTATGGATGTTAAAGTTTCTTGATGGAACCATAGGTGCCAATACACTCCTAAAAATAAATGCATCAGTTGTTCATCCATGCAACCTTTCCATTCCTCAAAATTCTTCAGATCTTCACATTAAGAAAAACTCTTGGGGAATGGTGCCATCACTGCGAAAATCCTTGATAAGAACCTTTATTTTTACGAGTGCAGGTGCTTAAACCATCAGCCGAGCCTGCAGGAAGTAGATCTGGCAGTTCAAGAGTTCGTTTTAGTGCTGATATCTGCTCTTTATCTCTCTCTCAGTTCCTGCTTTGATCGGGTTGCCAGCATCGAGAAATCATTCAGCAGTTGGCGATCAGCTTCTTCCACATTATTCATGTAGTACACCTGCTTCATTCACCATTGGCTTGTAGCAGAACATCCGATTTATTCATGAAAATCATCAAATTAAGCACAGGGCATAGCTTCAGGCAACACTGCTGCTTCAGACACACTTTTCCAGTATTTACCAAACACTCAATCACATGGTGCAACCACACACACACATTCCTCTCCGAGCAGTGTGTGAGATTTGTGGTGTGGCTGAATGTGTGTGTTATATATAGAGGGGAAGAACAGGAAGAATCAGTGTGTTTGTGTGAGTTACGAGGGCCAGGGTGTTGAGATATGCTCCTGAGAGTCTCAGGATAGACACACCGTGTTTGTGGATCGGAGGGGAGAGGGGCCTTGTGTGTATGGGATGGTTTGGGAGCAGAGGGAAGGCTGGTGGTTTGGTCCAGGAGACTGTAAGTCATTGTGGCCAGCCCTCATGAGCTCTGGGTGGCAACGATGCTTGAGCCCGAGACATTCATCAACCTGCCCGAGTCGCCCGCCGTACTGGAGCCACCTCGGCAGATCAGACACCCCACAAAACTGTTCTGTTACACTCGCTTCTGCAGCTACACTTTTAAAGTCACTTACTTTGCTTTCCTTACTTTCCAGGAAAAGGACAAGGAAAAGGAATGCTTGTGGTTATTCTTTTTTTTCTTTCTTTTTCTTTTTCCTTTTTTCACTTCCACTTCATTTCTTTTCTTTTCCTTGCAAAGTCCTTTCCTTTTAATTCCCATTTCCTTTCTTTTGCATTTTCTGTAGCTTTTCTGACACTTCCATCATCATATTTTTTCCTTTTTCATCCTTTTCTTTTTCTTGCATTACTCTTATTTTAACACTTTCTTGACCTTCCTCCTTTTAGATCTTCCCTTTTATTTCCATTTCCTATCAAATTTATTTTCTTTTTACTTTTCTTTATTTCTTTCCCTATTCACTTCCTTTTCCATTCTTCTTTTTATTTCAGTTTCCATTTCCTCTTCTTTTTATTCCCATTTTTTCTTTCATCTCTACATGTTCTGCATCTTTAACCTTTTCTGTCTTCCTTTTACATTTTCTTTCACCACTACACTTATTGGATCTTCATCCTATTTTCCTTTTTTTCCCCATTCCCTTTCCATTTTCTTTCCTCTTCTTTCCATTCACCTTTGCATTTCATGTTTTTTTTTTTGCTTACACCATCTCTCTCTCTGTCTTTCTCACTCACTCTCTCATGCCGTCAGAGGCCCCGCAGGAGACCGACTCGGGTCAGTGAAAATAATCAGCTTGCTGACGCCTGGGTCGGTTACTCACATACTCACACAGCCCCAAATATGTACGAAGGAGAACAGGGATCCCACAGGAAGTTGGCGACACAGTGCTCCAACCACGGGGTTTGAGCTGCGGCAGTCCACACGCACCATTGCTGTATTCATTTATAGCACATTCATGGATACAAAAACACCAATTTCCATGCATGAATATTCATGGGAGAGAGACTTTGCATGTACAGTAGACTAAGTATATATAGGCATGTGTGTGTGTGTGCATACGCAGATGCTGTTTCTTCATACATTCCAGCCCACTCATTTTCCCAGGCTTTGAGTCAATCTGAGTAAGTGCTCTTATCGCAGAGCCAGACGCACGCTAACTCTCTCACACACTCGCACCATCACACACACACACACACACACACAAATGCAGAATCCCAATTCTGCTACTCTGACGCAACTGCCATATTTATGTCTGCCGTGCCTTCCATTTGGACAGGTTCTGAGCGTCCACTGCTCTGTGGACGTCACCGGCCCAATGAGTAAGGTCAAGCTTAACCTTCTCCCTGAAAAGTTTATCTAACATCAGCAGAATTCTTTCTCAACCTTTCCAGCTCTCCCCGCCATTGACGCATTGCCCAATTCTTGGTCGATTCGAAGTCTCTAGTGTGTTTATAGATGTGTTGAAACGGCAGAGCGTTCTCATTTCCTCTGTTTATTGTCTTGTTTGAAGGAGAACATTTGTTTTTTCTCTGTCTCTCGCTCTTTCACCCCAATCTGTCCCTGAGGTTCGTCTCGTTTCGTCTGGAGTGGAGGAGTTAACAGAATTTGGAATCGCTGATGAACGATTTACATTTGAAAGTGGGTGTTGAAAATCCGAAGAACAGACTGGTTATACTTTGAGGATTTTTCTATACATGAGTAAAGGTGTAAATTTTGTATGAAATAGTCTACATGTCAACTAATTCTCATTTATTCAAAACTACATGTCTACTTACTCTCAGAGTAGACTGTTAGGGTAGGTTTAGGGTTAGTAGAATAAGCTGACATATACTTTAAAGTTTCTCATAGTCAGTATGTTGTGGACCCATCAAAATAAAGTGTTAGAAGACATTAAGCAGACAGTCTACTAGTACTCTAATGACTGCTAGCTGACATGTAGTTGCAAAGTTACTTATAATCAGTAAAATGTAAGAAGTGGACTATCAAAATAAGGTGTTACCATAAAGTGTGCTAATTACAGAACTGTAGTCTATGTACAATAATTAATGTTTCATAGCAACCTACAATCATACTGATTGTAACATGAAAATACCATTAACAAGCCTAAAGAATATATTATGCAAAAGAGTGCTAAAATGCGCCATGGTAAAGTCATGGTCTTTTGGAGGAATGTTATGGTTATAAATGTGATCCTGGACCACAAAACCAGTCATAATGGTCTTTTTGTTTTTCATTGAGATTTATGCAAGCTGAATAAATAAGCTCAGGTTTGTAAGGATAGGACAATATTTGCCTGATACAACTATTTGAGAATCTTGAAAAATCTAAATATTTTTCTTTAAAGTTCTTAGCAATATATGTTACTAATCATAAATTAGGGGGTTGTTATATGGTAGAAAATGTACTAAATATCTTCATGGAACATGATCTTAATATCCTAATGATTTTTGGCATTAAAAGAAAAATCGATCATTTTGACCCTTTTGACTGCTTTTATACTCTATGAGCACATAAATCACTAAAAATCATATACCACAATTTAATACTTCAAAATAATTATTCAAATAATATTGATAAATGTCAACATTTTTATGCACAAAATCTCATGGTACAAAGGTATTTATCATATATTGACACAATCCATTTTAGTAAGGATACATCACTAAACATGGTTTTACTTTGCTACTTATTATCATGCTTTGGTACATATTTAGAAGTCTGTGTCGAGAAAAACCATAGATAACCGTACTAAAAAGTGTTTTTAATACCATGGTGCATTAATATTTATTTATCTATTTTTATAATTATACAACTCCATATATATATATATATATATATATATATATATATATATATCAAAGCATTACCCGGTTATACCATGGTACAACTATAGTAGACCACTAACACAAATACACATGTCCTGATTTTGTTGAGTTACATGTGTTCCTGAACAACATTTTAATCCAAAACTTTAATCTTGCCCATCTAAACTTAACCTTACCCATGAGTAAATCAGAGATTTACACACGGACTGTTATCCTAAATTTCACACAAACTATAAACTGGTTCTTCAAATCTGATTGGCTAATCACAATGTTGTTCCAAGATGTTCATCCAGGAACATGTCGCACTCAGCAAAAAACGGTTCTGCACACAAATACCACGATGATGTGTGCAAATACTACAGTAAAACCATGGTCATTTTGCAAGTGATTTCTGCTGCTTTGTGGTACACAGTTTTCCCTCAGACTCCTTCTGAAAATGTTCCTTGGCTCCTGTTTTTCCGCCTCCGCATCAGCGCCGTCCGCAAACCCTCTCGGGATCTCCATAGTCCAAACTTCCCGCAGAGAGGCGGGGCCCTTCTCGATCAGTGCCCCGCAGATTGACGAGCCCTCAGATGCCGATTTACTGTATATGTCAGCCACACTGGAGCCACGGCACATCTGGAGTCTACTAGAGCGAGAGAGTGAGTGAGAGAAGGAGATTTAAGGTGGAAGTAAGGAGGAGGGGGGTTTGGCTAAAACAAGTGTAGCACACCACAGTTGATGAAAAGAGCTCCCTCTCTTTCCATTTTCATTCCTCTCTCTTCTCTCTGAGTTTGTGGAAACAGGGTTGTGCGGACGGATACTGCTCGTCTACAATCTGCTTCCCTTGATAAAAGTCTCACCTTTCAATGTCTGAAGTACTCCTTCAGCCGCGTCAGGCGTCCAGACGTGCGTGACATAAAAGTAAAAAGCCTGGGTAATGACAGAATAGTCTGGATGAACTGGTGACAGATTTGAGTGTCAGCACAATGTTATGATGTGATTCTCCCACAATACGATACCTTATGGAATATTTGAGCTAAGCAATGAATCACTATTTAAAAGGATGTTAAATCACACTTTCAGACAAGTCTCACCTACAGCCACATCTGCTTTCTTTCTTTCTACATAGACATGTAAAAAAAAAAGTTTAAAAAAAAAGTTTTAATATTACATTTATTTTATTTCTAGTAATTCTGTTACTGTCCAACTCTGTTACTATGGATTAAAAATGCTGACAATAGAATTTACTTTTTTTATATATATTTTTTTTATAAATTAAATAATTCCACCAATTTAAAGGTAAAATATGGTTTGACGCAAGATTTATGGACACACGTTTTTCTCAGAAAAAAAACATATTTTAAATAATTTAATGTTGTTGAATTAAGTAAGTAACTATTTAGGGCTTTCATAAATAAAATAAATTAAATGTTGCCAAAACAAAAGTGCTATCAAATATTTTGATTGCACATTGATACATGATGAAAAAAAATACACTCACTAATTCAGACAAGAAGAAATCATGATTTTCAGCTATTTTAAATATAAATTATTATATTGTTATGGACTGTAACATCTTGTAATTCATATTAAATAAGAATAATAATGATAAAATAATTAAAATAACCCAACTGCAGTTTGATTGAAAATTGTTAACAACATTGATCTGCTTTAGCAAAAGAACTCTTCATCATACATACATACATACATATGCAATGGATTTCTTGAAGCATCTCTGAGACTTTGCCACAGTTCTTGTGGATTTAGTCCGTCTCAGTATGTTCTGTTTCTTCGTGTCACTCCAGACAGACTGATTATAATGGTGAGATCAGATCTCTGTGTGGAGAGCTCCTTGTGAAAACAAAAATATCACTGGATTATTAATGAATGGCAAAATTAACATTTAGAAACGTAAACTGATATTTCTTACTAAATCAGTACAGCAAAAGATAGAAATAACTGACTTCAATTCATTTTAACAGGTGAAAATACTATGGTTCTAATTACCTGTTTATACATATTCTATCATTTATTCAGAATACAATACATGTATCTTTTTTAATGCTGATTCTTTCTGATGATTATTTAATAGTGATTTGAGAAAGTTCTTTCTAGAGCAAGCATACATATGGTAGTTTATTTAAATGTTATGAAGTAACACAATGACATTTGCTTTGTTGAAAAGTTGCACTTCTGTAACCCATTAATGCATTACGTTTTCCCCAAGATATCTGTGCAATTTGTTCAAAACATTTTAATGTAAAGATGGTTTACATAAAGCAATTTCAGTGACCAGTGAGATTGCATCTACAAAAAAAGATGAAGATAATAAGGGGTTTTACATACCGGTCACTCAAACTGCCAGGTGCTTTTCCAAGTAAACGCCCAGTAATGGCATCGGGAATTAAACTTGACACTTTATCCAGCAAGTTGTCAAAGTCTCCTCCAAAGACATTAAGGCACAATTTTTGAAACAACGTGTTTTGTTAAAGAATGTCGTGCAAATAAAAAATGAAGTTGTGTAATTGTAAGCTAGATGTTTTTAAAGCGTTGACAGTCACCCAGAAAGCACATATGGAAAAAAGCGGTGAAAAAGTTCAATTACCAGCAGGCTTAAATGTGTTAATATCATAAGGGTTTGATTTTCTTCTGTATTCATTTTCCTTCAGCAGAAGTGCACATTTAAAAAATAAAGGCTCCAGTTAAAATAAAAAAGGAAGTTTTATTTAAAGTTTCTTAACCAATTTTATTCTATTATCTATGCTTTAATGGCATGAAATCTTTCATTTTAATATCACACACCAACTCTGGTATGAATAATGTATTGATGCATTTACAATTTCTGAAGTAACTTTAAAAGTCGAGTCGTTAAAGGAAATCCCAAAATCTCCATGGTCCAAACGTCGTGCTGAGAAGCGCCGGAGGCTTCTAATGGTTATTTCCAAAAACTGCTGGTGAGTGTGTGTGTGTGTGTGAGCAAGAGGTCTAAAGTGTCAAGGAATTCATTGTCTGTTCTCCACCTGCTATTATTCTGCACCCAATCAACCTGCTAGCCAGGCTGGAGCCGCTGGCCATCTGGAAACGTTGCTGTGTTTATAAACTTGGCAGGGCCGCGCACTGTGGGGCTTGACCTCCCACACAAATCTGGAAACAATTAGAGCAAGACAGACCAACCGATTGCTGCGAATGGAGCCGAGAATACATCTCGCTGACTGCGGCGGGGACATTAGTGCCTTGTTAAAGAAATCACAGACTTACACATAGCCATAAATGTACATGTACACAAGTGCAGTCTCGAATGCAGTTATGTTCGGGATTAAATAGGGAAGGAATTTACGCTAACAGGACATACATTTTTTTTTATATATATAACAAATTATTAAACCAAATGGCATCTATTTTAAAGCAATCCAACCTTTCGAATAATGAATTGAAAGACGGACTGTTGAGTTTAAAGAGAAATGTATTTTTTGTGATGATGATATTTTGTAATCAATGGCATTTTTTAAGTGTTTAAAGCTATTTTGGACTGTCTTTGTTTGTAAACGGTGCTTGATCTGTGTATATTTCTCTCCTGATTCAGACAGGATGACATTTTTATATTTGGTTTGAAGTTAAAACCTTTTTAATAATGGATTTGTTTCTTACAAACAAACAGCTTTTCACTTTCAAAGACTTTAACTGGAGTTATTATTGTGATGTTTTTATCAGCTGTTTGGACTCTCATTCTGACGCCACCCATTCACTGCAGAGGATCCGTTGGTGAACAAGTGATATAATGATGTATTTCTTCATCCGATGAGGAAACAAACTCATCTATACTTTGGATGACCTGAGGGTGAGTATATTTTCAGCACATTTTCATTTTAGGGTGAACTGTATAAGTGTTCAAACGCTTTCTAAGGCTGCTGTAGATCTTAAGATGTGTATCTCTTTCAGTCTCGTACGCTCTCACAGCTGGATTGTTCCAGTGTTGGCAAGCCCGATTACAGATTCAGTCACTTCCCACTTTCTGATATCATGCCAAACAGGAAGTGCACAGATACACCATTCAGAAAACCCCATCAGTCTTCCTGGCGACTGCTCCCGCGGGCCGCATCTTTCACTTGTGAGGGAATCTACCATCTCGTAATAAGTTGTAAAAAAGGATTCAATCCAAAATAGGGCAAAGAAATACAAAGTTTTAAAAATAGGGTCTAGTTTATGAATCAGACGAGGACCGGATAGTAAATATTCACAATGATTATAATGTGCCTTTTGTTTGACCCTTACGTTTCCTAAGGACTGTATGATCACCTCATCTTGCAGCTTGTATGTTTTACACCATTATGACTATTTTTAGGAGCAATGGCTCTCATTTAAATGCAACTAGCAAAACGGTCTTAGACCATTAGGTACATGCAGAATGACAGTGATTCAGTTGCTGTAGGTTTGCAGTGTCTCTGAACTCATTTGCATGAAGTTTATCTTTGCTCATTCTGATGCTAATGAAATCGGCAGCTCTCATTAGAAATTAATCACTTTGGGTTGCAAGCACTGCAAATCATTGTCAATGGGCCCTCAAAGTTTGATTCACTAATGTCAAATTCTTCGAACAGTGAAAATATTTTTCACATATACATAAAAATATTATTACATTGTATATTTATTATAGCTAAAAATGTATTCCATATAGAATTGTTTAGGTATCTCTATTTTAGGCATCTGTATGCTATTTAGAGTAATCCCCTTAGGAAAAAAAACAACAACAAAAAACTAATAATTATAAATAATTAATTATAAATAAATGTTAACTAGGTTTTTGTTGTTGTGTGGGGTTTGCTTTGACTGGCTGCAGGCCTTTTGTATTGAAGATATAAATTATCATTTAGTTTAACTGTTTTGTGGTTTAGTTTTCCCTCCAAAACAAATTTGTCAGAAACAACAAAACGGTCAGGAAAAGGTTACACTTTAAATCTTGGCCCTTTGTCTCAATACATGTGATTTAGGCGCACATGTGATTTGATTCAGTCTGACTGCAGGACAGATAGGTAATAGGAAACACTCTGTCTTTTGTTCAGACAGTACAGTTATTCTAAAGGTCACTGTCATCATCATCAGACCAAGCAACAAACAAAAATACACATTTAAAATCCGGATGATTTTGTTTTATCATCTTTGTCCTGTGGAATGGTGAGGTGTGTTTTAGAGGAAGCGTGGGTACGGTGTGTGTGTGTTTCAGTGGTGACAGGCTGGGTCCGGCCCCGTCTGTCCAGGGCGCCGGAGGTTAACGTGTGTGTGAAATGGCAGAGGAAGTGTGACGGCCGTGTCCGTTCCTGCTTCCTCCCAGCAGCCCTGATGGAATGTCATTTGGAGTCTTCTACTAAAGCTTGAACGCCGTCAGCTCGTACTATTGTCTGGAAAGCTATTGATCGTAGATTTCTCTCTTCCTCTAGTCTTTATGAGACATTGTGTCCTCTCTGAGTGGCTCCAATTGTCAGTCCTGTCCCATTGTGACCTAGACGATGTAGTCTATATTTGGGGTTTTTTCTGTTGCTAAGGGAACATCACTAGCTATGGCTGATATTTAAGTGATGTGAACAAACAAAAAAAGTATTTTGAACCTGGAGACATGACTGATTCCTCAAATCACGTGTCTCGTTGTTGCGTTCCTGACTTTAACTATTTTTATCTAGCAGAAAAAAGAAAAAGAGAAAGTTAGGTGAAAAACAATCACACAGCTTTTGATTTTCTCACTTTGACTATTTAAGTCTCACAGTCAAAAAAATCTAATAAATAAATATAAAAATAAAAAATAATGTCATGCAGTGAAAGAGGAACCCAAGCCATATCTAGAAACGATTTTCATTGCATTAAGTTATGTTCAATTATGTGAATAAATGAAAGAATATATAATATTCATAAATGGGGGAATATGATGCATGATATGGAATATATATATATATATATATTTTAAAAGTAGTTAAAAAGTATTAAATGAGACAGATGTATATGTAAATATTTTATATTTTATAAAATGTATACATATTTGTATACATATGTGTATGTGTGTGTGTTTTTTATTTAATTGTTATATTATTACAATTAAATGAATCATTTAAAAACAATATGTATAGAATTATAATTTAATGTTTATATAATAGTTTCTTGTATGTGTTGTTTAATGTAATATATAATAACTGTTTTTGTGTATATATATATATATATATATATATATATAGTGCGTGTGTACAGTTATCACGTCCAGTTCTTGCACTGACCAGGTTTATTCTCTCACAGGTGCACCACATCACTACACCAGGTGGTGGCAACAATATCTCACACACCTGTGCACATCCCCACACACACACACACGCACAGATTACTTTATTTAACTCATGCATTCTCCAGTAGAGCTGGAAACACACACATACAGGTGCAAATCTGTTTTAAGTGTTTGACACTCTAGGCATAACATTATAATAATGTTGATATTCAGCAGGTTAAGAAATATAAGCATTAATATCTTGCTTTAGAGCCAGAGATCAACCTGCTTATGCACAGTCACATTATCTGTGTGAACACTTTCTACTTCTTACTGGCTCTTACATAGGGAGTCTTAAAGTACGACCTCATTTCCAATTTCCATGCATTCAAGTCTTTAGCTTTAATATAACAAATCCTACA
Source organism: Enteromius treurensis (assembly GCA_032275025.1). Lineage (NCBI taxonomy): Eukaryota > Metazoa > Chordata > Actinopteri > Cypriniformes > Cyprinidae > Enteromius > Enteromius treurensis. Next base: position 2,176,198 of record JAUCMU010000050.1, on the reverse strand, counting down.
ATTAAAGCAATCAGTAGCTGAATTAACATCTTAGTATATAAACAAAATGTGCAGCTGCCAAAGTCTAAAATCAAGTCGGTTTCAGATGTCGCATAGATATTAAGGCCAGGAATGTTTTTGTAAAGATAAGCAAACCACAGTGATTTCACTCAGCTGGAATTGGCTCAGTCATTTCTCACTAGATGCTCACAGATAGAATCTCTTATAGCCTGAGGCTACGAGGAACATCTCTAGGAGCTGAGGAATGCACGCGGCTCCTTGCATTTGAGTGTAAGGTGACAAGCTAGGGTGTGTTCCTGTTCTCCAGCGCTCTGTCTCTGTCTCTCACGTCATGTGTTGTGTAAGGGAGTGTTTCTGGAGAGCTTGAAAGAGCAGGTGGTTTGGATTGTCTGGACAGGTGTTATCTCCTGTCTGTAATGCTGTGAGCCAGGCCAACTGAGTTATCTGAGGCGTTCGGACCGCAGTTGGTCAGCATAGTATAGATAGCATTTAATGTGAATGACCATTTGGGTCAAGGGTATCTTAAAAAAAAAAAAAAAAAAAATCAGGTTTGTAAAAAAAATATATCCCTTCTTAATATGAAGACAGATTGCCCTCAAATAGTTTGTAAAAAATAATTATTTTCATATCATTACTTCATTAATATAATATTTATAGGTTTTAAAAATAGACATGCAATTTATATTTTTATATTTTTTTTATTTAATATATTAAGAATTAATTATTTGATAACTTCTTTTTATTTAATTTTGTTATTCAGTGCATTTTTAAAATACACCAATTTACTACTTTTTTATATAGGAAAGTAAAATAAATAATATTTAATAGTATAATTATTAGAATAAAATCTTGTTTTTTAGTATTCGTTACATACTGATATAGTATTTATTCATATTTTCAATTTGCTTTTATCGTATATTGTAGTAATTTAGGGGTTCAGTAATTTTTTATAATTTGAAAAAAATATTTCTATTCATTTTATTTTACTTCATGTGTGTAATTCATGTAATTTTAGCTTGCTTCCTTTTAGTTACCTGTTTAGTTTTATTTAAGTTTTTATATTATATTATACTATATTATATTAGCCTATATTATATTATGTAACATTAAATTATATTAAAGTATTGTTTTTTATTTTTAATGCTATTTTCATTTCACTTCTAATTAACAATAAAAACACAGATGTACAACACTGCCGATTGGATATAAACTCTTTAATATCTTCTCACAGCCAAGAAATAAACGTAAGACTATGTTTTTTGGACACATATACGATAATCATTTTATTGTTGTTGTGAATTTTGATTTGTGTTGTCTGTTATGATCTAAACTTGTATATGTTATGTTATTTGTTGCTGCTTTCCTGGCCAGGTCCCTCTTGGAAAAGTGATTTTAATCTCAGTGAGTATTTTAACCTGGTTAATGAAAAAAAATAATAAGCGAATAAGTAAATAAGTGGCTTTTATCAGTGTTAGACGACAGCCTTGACGTGCATGGGCAGACCGTTTGACATTCTCCTTTCTATCACCCTCTAATTCATTCACACACACACACACACACACACACTCCCTCTCTCGGCTGTATAACAGGTGCATGTCTTCATGTGTCGTGAATCTCTGCCTGGAACAGAGAAGTGTTTTGTAGCCTGAACAGCCCATTCGCTGTGTCCCGGCCTTGGTGCAATGGCACTGCCCCAGTGGCTTGTGGGAGTGTTTTTTTTTTTTTGGGGGGCCAGGAGAGACAGATATGACTCTGATGAGCGAGTTTTAACTTGCGGTGGGCATGGTTCTCTGCTCTAAGGAATGTAGGGGCTTGTGTGTGTGTTATCCTGGCCTCTCATTGCTCTGTCATTAGAGAGCCGCTCTGACACTGAGGTGTGAGAGAAACACATGGCAGAGAGTTTGAAGAGACTCTTGAGCTGCAGCCAGTCATCTTTCAGCAGCCCAGATCTGCTGCATGGGTGTGGCTTTAATATGCAGCTGTAGCATTTCTAACTGTTTCTAATTATTACTGCGTTGTATGCATTAGATTCCATCTGTATTCCATTCAGTGCTTCCAAAAATTGTTTAGTCATTTAAAACACACTTGAAGTGTATGAATGTCATTGTATCAGATAATTAAACAGGATTAATTTTACAACAGCACACTCAAGCAAAGTTTTAAATGATGACTAAATACATAGTGTTAAGAATATATATCTGTCTATCTATTTATCTGTCTGTCTGTCTGTCTGTCTGTTTATCTATCTATCTATCTATCTATCGTTCTATCTATCTATCGTTCTATCCCATTATATATATATATATATGTAGCAATTATTCAGCATTTCACAAGTTTAGTTAATTTTTATTATTTGATGTTAAATTATGACCATCCAAAAAAAGAAAGAGAATAAAAGCAATGCTTTAAAACAGGAGCTTTTGATCGATTTGAAGACTGGGGGTTTTAGAAAGTGATGGTTATCTCACTGAAAATGGGCAGTTTGAATGTTAAAATTTTTCTCCACCCGGAGGTGTAACAATTGCTACAACCATGGTTTCACAATTTGAAATGATCTATGTTTGAGTCAACAGCAAACGATGATTATATTTCAGACTCCTTCTTTTGATCTGTCTTAATCAGCAGCATTTCACACCCAGGGCTCTGGAGCGGTTTGTGGAGCTTGAAGGCAAAGGTTCCTGAAGTTAATTGTTACTGACAAGGACAGTCCCTCAAGGTAAAATGCCTCGTTTGTGGGAACAATGGTCAGGAAAAGCCTTTGGTGTGTTTAGTTTGACCTATTGACAAAAATGTCTAGCTCAGGCAAAACACAATAGATAAAATGTCATGTGTGAAAAATGCCATATTTTTTTGTATTTATTTGAGTGTGTCTGTATCTTTAAGTAAGTGTTACTTCCCTTCAAACTCTTAAAGGTCTGCCTTGACTTGCCGTCTGTAATAAACAGTGTGTTTGTTTGTCATCTTTATGATGCTATGCAGAAAAATTCATCTGAATCTTGAAGATAATTGTCTGTAAAACTGAAATAAGTCAAATAAGTGTAATATCTCATGTAATATCAAATGTTGTTAGAAGATTGAATTTTACAAGAAAATATTTTCTACTTTTTTAGTCAGTTGTACTAATAACTTGTGTAAAGAAAGAGAATTCTTCAATTAAACAAATTTGTAGATTTTTTTAGCATAAAAACTGCAAATAAATTTAACAAATCCAAGAATCTTTATTTGCAACTTCAAAAAAGTCCTTATTGCAATCAATCATAAAAGTAACATTTAAATTAACATTAACTATTAAAAAAAAAGTCCTTAAATAAATAAAATAATAACTAATACCTAATAATTAAATTATAACTAACTTATAAAAACTATATACATAAATAGCTTAAAAAATAAATAAAATAAAATAAAAAACTATAACAGGATGATAGTAAAATAACATTAAAAGGTCTGTAAAAATTCAATATATTGAAAAAAATATATGGCTTAATTACATAAATTGATAAAAATGGACTGATTTGCTTAATAGTTGTGTGCTGTGTAATTCTGTGTATGTTAACAATTGTAATCAGTTGTGAGCAAGTAATATGAAATTTCGGTCGATGCTGCCTCAGAAGTAGGCATCAAGAAAGCTCTGGTTTTGAAGCAAAGCTAATGTCATCATATATTTAGCAGATTTGAAATGTTATAAAACAGTAAACAAGCATTTCCTGCCACCGCAAGTTAAACCTTAAGCCATAATTCCTATGCCTCCTATACGGAGGATGAATCGGATAAACAAAGCCTTTGTGATTTCAATTTTGACCATACTCCCGTTAAAGAGCATTTGATACACACCCTCAGAAGAGACGCCGGAGCATTACTGTAGAGCAGTGATTCATTGCACGCTTGTGGCATCATGCTCTCTTACAACGGGAAATTCCGCTGGCACAAGTTATTCACGCGCTTACTCAACAATTCACCTGATCTTATTATTACTGTGTAGGAGAGGGACTTAAGACAGGTTTAGGGGGATATAAGACGCTTCTGTTCCCATATAGCACTGGGGTTTAGGTTTACATTAAAGAAACAGTTCTCCCAAACTGTTCCAAACCTTCATGCTTTTAATAAAGTCTCTTGAATTCACCAAAGTTACATTTACTGGATCAAAAATACAGGAAAAAACTGTAACATTGTGAAATAATTTTGCAACTTTTAAGAACGGTTTTCCAATTAAATATTTTGTAAAATGTCATTTATTTCTGTGGTGCAAAATTAAAAGTCTTCATTTTTACATTTTTATATTTTATACTTGAAGATCAAAAAAAACCAAAAACAATTTAACTACTAGTAATTTTAAAAATATCACATTTAATGCAAAATTTTAAATGTAAATTTTAAATCAATAAATAATTTCGATAAAAATCAATAAAAACAAAACTGAATATTTTATTAAATGTAAAAATAAATTTATTTTATTTTATTTTATTTTATTTTATTATTTTGTTTTATTTTATTTTGTTTTGTTTTGTTTTGTTTTGTTTTGTTTTGTTTTGTTTTATTGTATTGTATTGTATTGTATTGTTTTGTTTTGTTTTGTTTTGTTTTGTTTTGTTTTTTTTTATTTTATTTTATTTTATTTTATTTTATTTTATT
>JAUCMU010000050.1:2128534-2152056 GCA_032275025.1 Enteromius treurensis | reverse complement strand
AAAGATGCATTAATATCTTAATTTAACTAAGGCCTAGTCCTGGTTTAAACTAAGCCATGTTTGTGAAACTGGGCCATAGTGTTGATAAATATTAAGATGGCAGTACTGACACACAGATATCCCAAATATACAGTAATAGGTAGCACACAAATTCTGAATGCCTTTGGCAGATCTCAAATGAGCCATTTTAATCTATTGCCCACCCCTAATATTTATGTATATCTATATATAGATATAAACATGCATCTATATATTTAAAAAAAAGTTTATATACTAAATATATTTATACATAATATAAAATAGAAGAATATAAATATATACATATATATCATATGTGTGTGTATTTATATAAATAATACATATTCACAGTACACATACATATGTTATGTAAACAAAAACTTTTATTTTGGATGTGATTAATCGTGAGCACTAACATACACACTTATATATTTATTTTATTTATTTATATTTATTTATATAATAATTTATTATTTATTTATTTATTTTTAGTATGTATCCTATATGAATGTTGAATAGTACATTTTCCTAAAAACAAACAAAAAAAACTTTCTTTGGAAAAATCATTCGCTATCGGATGAAGAATGTCTGTTAAATAAGTAAATATAATCATTTTTAGATTTTATGTGTATTTTAGATAATTTTTCAATGTTAGAGTTAAAGCCATTTACTTTAGTTCAAAACGAGATCCAGTGCTTCTGTGTTTAAAAAACTGCTGGTTTGCGCAACTCCTGTGAGTTCCCACTGTGTAGTGTGAGGTTGCTGAGTAATAATCCAGTAAAGGACTTGCACATGTGTGAGAGCCAGCCTGGCTTTGCCATAGTGGCCCCTTCAGAGACCCCGAAGTCTTCAAAGAAATTGGCAGCAAAGTGAGATCCGCATAGGGAGGAGGTGTAACATTTGGGATTTGTTTGGGAGCTGAACAGGTTCACAAGGACAGGTTCATGTGTCCACAAAACCACTGACTTCCAAATGAGGACGTTTCATTTCATTGTGACGTTCCCACATATTCTGACCACTTCATTTCCATGACCTTTCAAGTCGGTTGTGACTAACTTTGAAGGCTGGATATAAATAGAGTCTGCGACTTTTAAATTAATGATTGTAGTTCATACAACTTGCTCTTTCCTTTTTCCGTCACAGTGAACTGCAAACACATTTGCAGCATGAAATACTTAAACTGCACTTTGATGAACTCCCACAATGCAAGTTAACTGTGGTAATGAGTCGAACTATATTAAAACCGGCTCTTTGCATCACCCACGACCATGTTTAACTGTTAATTCAGATTAAAAAATCAGCATGCTTTACTAACAGCGCAGCACTTTTCTGGAGATTTTGGTAAGAAGTGTTCTGTTAATGTGCTGTTAAGGACCATCTCGTTTGCATACCATTACAAACACTATGCACATGTAAACATCGGGCTAATTGTTATTCAATGAAAGTGGTAAAAGCCTAAAGGGACAGTTCACCCAAAAATCTAAATATTATCAACGGTAGTCTTGTTTCGGACCCCATTGACTTTAATGGCATTGTTTGTCTTCAAGAAACATTCCGCAAAAAATAGAATGCATGTAAATTATGATTTAATTTTCATTTTTGCACAAAATATCCCATGCCAAATAGATACAGACCATCGCTGAGTTACTCAAAAAGTGTCAATTTTATTTTTTGTACAAAATCATACCATTCATTTACACTTTGCAAATACAAAGTACAATCATATCAGTGTCATATACATTCAAAAAAAACAATTACATGGCAAAATCTCTGAAGTTCCTGATGGAAAAAGGCACAAGTATTGCATATAGTCTGAGTGCTGGTTATCTGCTGTTGCGTTATGATAGCGCAACAGTTTAAATACTTTTAATTCAAGAAAATGTCATTTTGCACTTGTTCCCTGTTTAAAAACATGGCGTTAATTATTCCTTTGGTCTCAAGCTCATTGGTGTGCCACCATCTACGGTGTGAAATGTCAAAAAACACAAAAAAAGTGACCGCTACCCATTAAACATTCAGTCACAAGCATATAAATTATTGCTTTTCTGAGAGAGGCTACATGTTTAAAACCTCCCAAATAGTACGTATCCGTAAACAAATTGTACAGTACACATCAACCCGCCCAAGACAGGGGAAATACTGTTGAAATGAAAGGCACATGACGGGCGCGTGAATCTGCGTTTACACTGAAATGAAAAGGCTTCTTAGTCAATGAATTAAGACCACCAGGGATCCAGTAAACAATGTTTTGTTTGGTGCTGTTTCCTTATTGAGGGTGTCAAAGGTTCTCCAGGAACCAAAATCAGAGCGGAAAGGCTGTTTTGGGTCAGTTTTACTTGTTAGCGTGTAGCGTCTTGGTTGGAATCTGATCTCTGAATGACTCCAAAAGCACTTTATGCATTCAGACCCTAGGGCGGTGCATTTTTAAATCGCTTCGTATCCAGTTTAGCACGAGTATACTGACAGAAAGGGCATATCCAAGATCACATTCACCATCGGAGGCACTTGTGAATGTGTGTGTGTGTGTGACAGTCTCAGTGTGCAATGCAACAGCCAGATTCCTCATGTTTGTGCAGCAGCGACATGCGAGAGAAGGTTTTGGAGCAGTTCTTGCACTGGTATTTCTTCACGTCTGAGTGGGTTTGCAGGTGAGCTCGTAGGTTGGACCGGTCTGCGAATGCACGACTGCAGTGAGGGCACGAAAAGGGCTTCTCACCTGTTGAACACAAAAGTCATGTTAGTTCATTATGTACTGCTATACCATGCATTGCAAAGTCTAGCACAAATACTGGCTATATATATGCAATATTAGCATGCAACAAGAACCTTAGGTGTGCCTTATGGTGTCTCTTCTCACCTGTATGTGTCCTAATGTGTCCCTGCAGCAACCAAGGCCTGGAGAAAGCTTTCCCGCACATTTTGCAAACGCACGGCAGCGTGTGTGTCCTTATGTGCATCTTTAGGGCCCCTAGGCTGACGTATTCCTTCTCGCAGTACTTGCAGCTGAATGATTTCCTGGTCTGTGCCTCGCAGTGCAGCTGCTTGTGTTTCATGAGTCCCGAATACGTGCTGTAGGACTTGTTGCACAAACTGCACTGAAACTTCTCAGCATCTGACAGTTTGGTCGACTGTATCCGCTCGTCTTCATCGCTCCTGGGGCTCTCCGAACCACTGTGGTCTTTATTAGAGGACGTGTCGGAGAGGGACGAGGGGTATCCGGAGATGGGGGACAGATCGCTGGGCAGGGGTGATAGGGGCAGGTTGCTGGTAGTCCATACTGTTATGGGGCTGTACGACACCGGGCTTAACACTTCAGGCTGAGGTATAACAGGCACCGGGAGGGTTTTTAAGACATATGGAGATATAAACACTGCAATAAAAAGGGGAAATGGAATTGCATTAGTCCAATGGGTAGCCTACTTAACATAACACACTTGAGAAGTGCTATATTCTCAAATCTGAAACTATTTCCAATGCATTTTCCTTCTTTTATAGTTATGCATGCAGCTTTTATGCCCATATTTATTAAGTAAACGAGAATTTGTACTTATTTAAGATATGCATTCCCTAGAGCATTTGTATAGTAAACTCATGTTATGCACCAACTACTAGTTTGTATTAACATTACATGGAGTTACATTCAGACAGTAATTTCACAACACTGATAGCATGCGCCAAAAAAACAATCCCACGCATGTGTACCGGATTAAAAAAAACAAAACATATATTTGGAAACAGTCCTAAAGTAAGATCCAAATGGATGAAATGAAACCGCTTTTACATTAAAATCTTTGGACTGTTTGACAATTATTCCGTCTTCATGAATAAAAATATAAAGAAAAAGAATTGTAACACACTAAATAAGTTTAAATAACTTTACCGTTTCACTGTTAGAAGTTAGAATCATCAAGTTTATTACCTGTGGGACTCTCCAGTTCACTATAATTCGGTTTCTTGGCAGCATTGAAATGCTTCTTTACTAGGAATGAACGAGGCATCCTGGAATACGTATGAAGTCGACTGGCAAATAAAAAGGTCCTCTTTTCTCTTTTATAAAGTCAAATCACTGTAATCCTTATTGCTCGGTCCGCCAGGACTTCATCTTCCAGCGCAGAACAGCTCTACTCCACAGCCTCGGTGCAAAAAACAAGTAAATACTTCCAATCAGGTGCAAAGGGAGGGGCCGAGCGTTCCGCACGTGCATATTCATGAGCTCCGGACCAATCGAAATAGAGGCGTGGTTTGTAGGAGGCGGGGTCTGGAGCGACTAAGGAAAGGAAGACAGGTGTTCACGCTAGGGATGTGTATGGAGGTGAAATAATGTTCAGACTTGTCACAGATGGTCAGAGCACACAGATTGTTGGAATGCCATTATTCTTGAATGTTTCAAGCAGGATAGCCCATTAAAAAGATTATGATCCCTAAAAGGGAATGCAGATCTTGCTAACACTTGGTCCTGATTGATTTGTGAATATCACAAAAAAACAAAAACAACAACATTACAGTCTTTATGTTGGTTTGGTGGGGTTTAATTGTGCCAGATGTTTCCCTAAAGTGTTCATTTGGTCACCTCTCACAAGCAATTATGTCAGTTTTCAGATGCAAGAGTTTGAAGATGTGTATTTATTTATTTTTTTAATTAACTTAATTTTAATTTAAAAGTTATGGGTTTGAATGTAAATCCAGTATAAACGTTCAGGAGTAGTTTACTCACAGTTCACTAGCGCCCTCTTGTGTTCAAGCGAGTAACTAACTCAAGTTACCTGTGACTTGTGAATAAGATTGGTTAATGCTTTTTTTAATGTATAAACAATAAAAGGGCTTCACAAGTAAATTGAAGTTATACTGACCTATAAATCTCAACACGTTGTTCTGAAAGCATTGATTTAATGTATTCTACATAAGCCTGCTATAAGCCCCAGCCTATATATGACGTGCAATCAATAAAACAGCTGAGTAAAAGGGCCGACTCCTTGAGCGTTAAACGTACTTCTTATAGTTTGTGTTTGTGCTGTATTTTTAATACAATAAATGCCATTGTGTTTTATATTTTGTTGTCTAAAGCAATAGATTTTAAGTGTGGCTTGAGTATCCAATGACTTTTTGAGATCACTGTATATTCAGTGAGCTTTAAAATCGTTACATTTGCATGCTGATAACCCATTAGCACCTCTTTACATTCAGTACATTCTACAAATGATTCATAATTGGAGAGCTGCTTTTAGAAGTGAAAAAAGACAATGAGTTTTTTCAGAGTTAATGATGATAGGTTATAATGGCTCAGTAGCCTGTAGACCTTAAGGGTGGCACCGTTTTTAATTTCTGACGGGATGAAAACGAGGCTGTGAGAGAAAAAATACAGGACCAATATATTTGGCACAGGGTGACTGAAAATGGTATGATATTTGGTTTAATTCTGTGTTCAAGAAGCATCAATGAGAAAAGTGAATAATAGGTAAAATCAATATGAAGATAAAAGATAGCCATCATCACATCATTGCTGTGAATATAAAGCAAGCACCTCTCAATAGGGCCTCTTGTCTTGAGTAATTAAAACAGGCACACGCTAAGCAGATTTTCTACCTCTTCTGGGGGAGTTTTTAATTGTAAGTCAGATTTCTTATCTGCCAAAACTAATTACAGAAATGGAGGTAGTATCCTTTGTTCATAGCGCCGTAAAAGCAAGGGCATTCATTTCTCTGTTCTCGAAGACAAGAATAAATTTGTCTGTATGTCTTTCAGTTTGACTGTATAAAATATTATTTAGCACTTTGTTTTATTGCCACAAAAGTGAAAATATATTGCATTATTTTTGCAATGCAAAAATAGCACAGTATTGCATTGGAATTATTTGTAAACAGTTGCCTGTAATTTGCAATTAATTATGCCAACCACTCTTGACAACTGCTTGTACATGCATTGTTGACTCCGGTCACACAGGGCTTGATAAATGTATGGACGAACAGAGACTGGATTGTGTTTGCTGAGAGAGGGGAAATAAATGTGAGCGCAGCACACTCGGGCTCCTTCACAACCTTTGGTGCAAGAGATCATAGTATCGGTGTTTTTAGATAAAGTGCAATGGGAACAGATATCCAGCACTGTATCTGATGACTTAATATATGTTCTATATCAATGAGACTGTATAAGCAAGTCATTGTAGCGGGCAAGCTTTTATCTAAAGGGATTTACAGTAGTTATTACAGAGACGGTCCCTCCGGAGCAACCTGAGGTTAAGTGCCTTGCTCAAAGGCACAATGGTGATCGCTCATGGATAACCTATTGTGGGAGTCAAAATTGTAACCTTTTCAATATCAGCCCAGATCTCTAACCACTGCACCCTGCAAACAGGAAATCAATAGAAAATCTAGCAGAAAGGAAAGAGGATGTTAGGCAAAGTTAACATAGCCTAATTATCCCTTTTCTAATTTGCATTTGCATGTCAGTGATGGGTAAAATCCAGACAAACAAGAAAACCAGAGCTGGTAGCATGCTATACTTTGTGAAATAGTATGCAAAGCTCTCTCTTCTCCCTGTGTGAACTCCTTGTTAAAGCTGCCATGCAATTTGTAATGTTGTGTAGAAACATCGTTGGTTATGTAAATCTTTGTGGGAACGTTCTCGTACAGCCCGTGGGTTCCTCTGCCTCCTTCACCAAATAATACCGCATTGAGAATCACGCACACGATGGAGCCTTAAAGTGCCACCCTCTCTTGCGTTTGTGCACCGCGTCTTTTTCCAATCTGCTTTGATTTTCAGTAATAAATATTCTGCTAATATATTCAGATTAAAATGGACAGACGTTTAGCGTCAGTGAACAATGAAGGAATGAAGGGAGAGAGGAGAGAGAGAGACGTAAAAAGCGCTTATGATTAGCATAGGCACGTTCGGTTCGCTTAGCGTATCGGTTCAGTTGGGCGGTTGAAATGAACCGGATCGAGACCGAGTCATCGCTCACAAATGTTTGCGTATGAGAGTTTTCTTTTCAATTTGACATTGAATTTATGGATAATCCCTGAGTTATTCTTTATATCGGGTTGTTTTGTATGACATCCACCACCTCAGTTTGATGCAAAACATAGTTCTGTAGATAGAAGTAGAAGATTAATGCATTCTGCACAGTATATATTGCTATGTTCCCTGCATTCTACATAGCCTTGTAAACCAATGATGAAAGCATGCTTTTATGAACGTATCCGTCTATATCATGAACATTGTTTATGCAGTATGTTTTGCACATTTTAGAATACTCAGATAGCTTCGGGCAAATTGTGCATGAGTGTTCAAAAGTGACCCAATTTACCTGCCTTCACCCTACATAGTCGCTGCACTGCATGTGACCTAGTGCACTCAATGTGTTATATTGATTCAGTGTGACAACTGAACTGTAAGTAGTAGGGTAATGTCAGTGGTTTTTACTCTCATTGTTTGACCCATAGACTGTAAAAAAGTTTTGACATTTTACTAAAAAAAAACGCAGAGAGAGAAAAATAATAATATACCACTGAAAACAGGGCGTCGTCTAATTACACATGGCACATAGCCTAATAAGATCACCTGTGTAGCATACTATTGAAAATATTAGTAATTAAAAAAAACAACATCATGCAATATATATTGCGCGAAAATGTAGTACAGTGCCGTTTCGTTTCGCTTTCACGCGCTTAGCGAATCGGTTCGATCGAATCATTCAGAAGAACCGGTTCAAAGAACCGTTCGCCGCGAATCGGACCTCGCTACTTGTGGTTTTCAGCCGGTCATTATTATTGCTCAGGATGCCTAGCGACAGCAGAAGATATGTAGATGGAAAGCTGCATGGCTCGGATTGCGGAGGATGCTGGAGAACAAGACGACAGATGCGTCTCTCCTGCTGTGGGAATATAAACTAAGAGCAAGTTTAAAGGACTCGCTTTGGAGGATTTTGCCAAGCGGTTGCGGATGCATTAGTGGTCGTTATGATCCGGAGGCTGATCGTCACTCGTTTTCACATAGACAGTGATGACAAATGCAAGAGGGATGGGAGAATTGTGAACTTGAACGAGTGGAACCAATTGCAAATTAGCACCTGTTAGTTGAATATCAGGTAAGCATTTATAACTAGTAGTAATGGCACTTCTATTCAATGCATCACAAGAGATGCACCTATTTTAATTGACCAAACATTTGCATTTGATCTGCTTTACTAATAAGTGTTTTCTAAGCAAATTAGTCACCATTCAAACAGATGTAATTAACTAAGGGAGAGAGATCCAGAATCTTACTGAACACCAAACGATGCTTTGTTGCTTAAACTTGAGAACACAAATGAGTGTGCGAAGCCTTTGATGCTGCATTAGAGATGCTGGAGCACAGAACTGCCTGCTTATGCACATTTTGCTGTGTCAGATCTTCCATTCACATCAGGTGCAATAAAGCACATATACCTCCTTATGCTAAACATTGTCTATCAAATTGTTCTTGGGCTGGCAGCCCTTCAAAGATGAGTCTTTAGGGACGCCCATCATTTTTAATTAAGGGTTTGCATGCCCTCAAGCACCCAATTTGTCCTCAATTTAATATGATTGAATAATTCAAATTCAAATAAACATGTAAATACGGCGTAGCTTGTTAATATTTGGCATGCAAACATCTCCCAAAGAGATTTTTGTGTGTGTGTGTGTGTGTGTGTGTTAAGCTGCTTTGAAACAATATGCCGAAAGCACTGACTTGACTTAGCATTACAAGTGTCAGACGGTCAGCTGTCATCTTTTTTTGTTGCGACCCATCTGTGATTGTGTTGCATGCGTTTGCATTCATATCCATTATATCAATTACGTATTTTTCTCACTCTACTAAGCAAATAACTAGAAGCAAGAGCCGCCTGCATTCTTCAACATGAACAGGCCAGCATTATCATAATGTTTTGCCAGCGTGATCTACGACAGATTGCTTATTACGCACATACACCCTATAGTGCCTCATTAACACGAAACACTGTTTAAATATAGTGATAATGGTTGGCCGTGTCGAGGGAGGAGTGACTGTGCTATGTCTGTTGTTGACTCAACCTGAATGTGACCTGTAGACAGCTGGTGAATGTCTTGTGGCTTTCCCTTACCTAAAAAGACAGCCTTCTTAAGGCAACAATATGCAACAACAGGACAATTCTCAGGTACAGTAATCAGCCGAACCAGAAAAATATATGCAGACAGGTAATTAGCGAGTCGAGTTTTTGTCTTTCAAGAGAGCAGGAAACAAAAATAGATTTTTTTTTGTTGTTGCACTGAATAAGGTTATATTCTATGAGAGGCATGCTGTTCATGTACCTTTAATGAATAATGTTTGAAATGTCTGTGACAGACAAAAATAAAAAAAAAGGTTCTTTATTGGCACTGATGATCCTCTGAAGAACCTTTATCCTTCTGTTCCAGAAAAAAGAAAAAAAAGTTTTTCTCTAAATTGCAGGACAACAAGGATCTTTTAAAAACGTCACTGAAACCAAGAATGGTTCTTCTATGGCACCTCACTTACTCTAAATCTTTATTTTTAGGAATAGTTTAAAGAAAAGTTTCTCCAAAAAGTGATTACTTGCTGAAACCTTACTCATATTTTTAGGTCATCCAATATATAAATCATCAAATTTTTGTTGCATCACATGCTCAGCAATGGATCCGGTTTGGAACCACTTGAGGGTGAGTAAATGATGACAGAAATTTGAATAGAAACTCATCTTTATCATGGATAGCCTGAGGATGAGTATATTCTTTTATATTTTGTAGCTTTGGGTTAACTATACCTTATATCTTCTTTGTGCATGTAGCTGTTTCAGACTCACTAGAGAACCACCTCGAGACACCCATTGCATTGTAAGTGTCAGGATGGCACCAGTCAAATCTTTGCTCGTGCCTGAAGTGCACGGTTTATCGTTTTGTCTCACTTGCAATCGCAGCGGTGGCAGCATTCAAGGTTACCCAGGGTACCCTGAATAGTAACTGACAAGTGCTCTTTTGATCCATTAGGCAGCGGAAGCATCCAGCAGACATTTCTTGTAAAATGCGATGGGACAGATGGTGAGGCTTTTGTAACAGCAGTGATTTCTGTGGAACAAGCTTAAAAGAACGCAGAAACAATGAAAATGATGGGGTGCGTATAAGAGCGATATGATGATAATGGTGCGCTTTGATGCTGGTGCACTCTGGGCTAAATTATAAATAGTGTGTATGCTCTAATACAACACTGCCATTAGAAATTTGACAATTGACATGTCAGTCAAAAATGTCTTGCGTGAACATTACTGTGAATATATGTAACCTGGTTAAAAGGGCATCCGTAATAGCATAGGTTACTGAGACCTGAACATTTCTGCAGGGACTTGGAAGGTGTACGTCTAATAAAAAGCCTTCTCAGAATAGTGGAGGTGGTTATATCAGCTAAAAGAGGACCAACTCACGTATGCCTTTGGTTTTGAATGTTAATGTTTAATAAGCACGTATGAGTTGGGATGCACACACTTTTGACAATGTGGTGTAGGGAAGAGTGGGGTAAAAGTGTCTGTTTCACCTCATTAAACTGTGCGTCATTCTTTGACACAAATGGCAGTTATACACAGCTGACTGTGTTTGAATGATGCACATAATTTTTTTTTTGCATGTCGTACATTTTTGAAAATTGCAGGTAAAATGCATTTTATTTTTAAAGAAACTTCTAAGGTTTTAAATATATTAAATAGAGGTCTCGAAAAATTGCCTGCACGCGGACAGGTAGCCCTCCTGATGACGAAAATTATGTAATGCACTTCGGCCTTTAAGCTGGCTATTTTAAATTTTTTTGTTATTTATTGTTAATTGCTTGCCTGTCAGTTTTAGGCAAAATATTTTGCAGTGTTCACTTGTTGTTTTAATTACTGCATGTAATTCATTAAAATACTTTAATTTCAAAAAAGTTGTCAAATTTCTTTGGAATGTTTTTGTTGAAAAAAAAAAAAAAATTTCCCAATATATTTTATCATTGAGGATTTCTTTTTTAAAAAAGTCTAAAAATCTCGTCTCGTTCTTGTGAACCCAGTGTCTCGTCTCGTGGGATAAGTGTCTCGTCACACCCCTAATATTGAAGCATATGCAGTTTTTGCCCAACACAATGCTAATACAAAGTTTTGACAGTCGTTTCACTACATTAATAGATTCTGAATTTTAAACCATTCTAGTTTATGAACATGTTAATAGTGCATTCAAATAAAACGGTAACATTTTACAGTAAGGTCCTATTAGTTAACGTTAGTCATTGTATTAAGTAACCATAATCAATACGTTCGTTACAGTATTTGTTCATCTCATGTCTAAAAATTAACATTAAGAGTTACAAACTTGGTTTAAATAATATATTAGTAATTGTTGAAATTAACTTAAACTATAATATTAACAGAAGAAAAAAAAACAGATGCCATTTTTTTTGGGTTACTGAAATATTCATCAAACTCTGTATGTGTCTACACTATCATTGAGCCGTAAAGTGTGTAAGCATGTGTGTTTCTTTATTCGGATGCAGATTGTCATGGAGCATATGGTTGTTTCAGAATGTGTAGTGTGATTTGCAGTGCATGCAAGGATGGTCAAAGTCAAAAGTGAACAATAGCTTCAGGCAGTCATGCTCATTCATTCTTGTCAAGCGCACACAGTAATAAGCTCAGCCTTTTGTTGCCAGATGATCCTTGTTTCTTGGCTGATACTTCATGTTTTGCAGGTTAGGCTGCTTGGTTTCCCCATTTTGTCGTGCTGTGTGGTTGTTAAGCTGATTCCTGACCCTTATATTTTATTGGCTTGAAAACGGGTGTTTACACAAACACAGAACCGCCCCTTGGACTGCCTCAAAATGATGCAGCACCTTTAGAGACGTGAATGGTTTTGGAATGAGGCGCTGTTCGCCGTTTCCACCGTCATTAAGCTCAGCGGTGTCCGTGCGGGGTTCGGTGCATTGGGATCGAGCGGCCAGGTGGTGAGAATATAAAGCAATGGGTCATGAATAATAAACTCTCTTTGCTTTCTCATTCAAACTTACACTGACGCTCCAGCATCTCGCGAGCTGCTGAGGGTTAAGTACAGCATTCAAGGGCAGGATGGCAGTTTTTAACAACAAGCGTCATTGAGTTTTTTCAGCCTCTGTGCACTGGACCTGAGATCTGATCTACTTACTTCTACCTCTGTGTTCCCTGGAACCTGTCACATCCATAATGACTGCCTCTTGTAGTAGAATATTGAAATATGTTACTATATATTTACAGCAATTTATTTTATATTTAGGATCACAATTAAGATCACAAGATGCCTTGCTCTGTGATTTACAAAACCTGAAAAAGAAAGAGAATTTTTTTTTTAATATAAGTTGCCTTGCTATTGCCAAAGCATTCAAATCTATTAGATAAATAAGTAAATTAATAAAACTAACCCCCAGGCTTAAGTCTAGTCCTAAAATGTAAGTCTGAGCTGTTTGAGCTGAAATAAACTTGCACTGACTGATCTTAAAATATATCAGTGCCTATGTTTTGTCTCAAGATGCACCCCAGTAAGGTTTTTTTAAGCATGTTTATAAAAAATTATAAAATATGCTTAAAATATATTAAATATCCTTATTGAACTATTGCTTAATCCTTGCTTAGTTTAAGCCCTGTTTGTAAAACCGGGCCTAGGACTAATAAATGACACCTAAATACACCTATATATTAATATTTTTATTAAAAGTAATAAAAATGACTAAAAATTAAAGTAAAATTAAATTGAAAACCTATATAAATGCTATTTCAAAATAAATACTATACGCTAATAGAGTAAATAAATCATTGGTTGAGTGAATGAAAGAAGCTTTTTGCTTCTGAATGAAAAAAAATGTCTTGCATGAATGATTCGCATGACTCACTCATAAGAACAGAAATGTCTTAGACGACTTCGTTCCCAAACAGCAGCATATACCTCTGAAAGCAATATTCATTGTTTTTTGTCTGCTCGCTCTGAGGCGCAAATAATTTATTATATGTAAAAAAAATCATTATATTCTCCTTAGTGATTTAAAGTGCAGGTTTTAAAGGAAAGTCACAATTTAGTTTTCTTTGACTCGTTGGATGGAAACAGTGCTTGTTCACTAATGTTTTATGCAAAATTCCAGTTTTGCGAATAAGTTAAATTCACAATTTTGGATGGAAACCTGGCTACAGACCAGCGGACTGACAAAGAGTGAAAAGTCCCTGTACTGTTGGACATCATTAAGTTTTTCCACTGTCTATATGAGTTCATATTTCATGTGAAAAAATGCATGCAAGTTTCTTAAAAAAATGTTCTTATAATGTGCATTTATTTTTATCTTATTAGTTTCCAAAGCCCTCTGGTGATTGGTTGATTTAATTTAAAGCATTGTTTGTGAGCTGTTCACACTCCAAAAGCGGCCCATAGTGGTGAAGAATGAATTTGCATTTTCATTCAGACCAATGCAAAAAGTCCAACAAGTGGGCGGGGAATATGTTAATGTACACAATGCACTTTCAGATTTAAAACTTTGCAAGATGTCTTCATTCACTTAGAGCCGTGTTATAGAATGCATGAAAGCTCAATTTCGAAAATCCATAGTAGGGACACTTTAAGATTACTTATATTAAAATATCACGATATAAACGTTTAGGAAGACATAGTACTTTTTGATTGAGTTTCTGTGCCAGTTGATGCATCCCTAACAAAACTGGGTCCATGCATATAAATATTCAACTCTATTGTCAACAGAAACGTGAGTTATCCGCCTCAGCGGCGCTCATCATGTTTACTAATGTGTGCCAGTTAGTCTCATGTCAACATAGCTAATTTATTCTGTTTTTAATGGGCTGGTCTCGCTGACAGTTGAAGAGAGAGTCTGCTAACTCATAAACAAACCAAACTTTGTCTTGGTCTTGAGTAAACGATACGGCTCAGTCTGACAGCGGCAGTAATTACCCATCTTTGTTGGTGTAATGAGTTTCATGTGTCCATTAGGTTTCTTCTGGCACCTCCTCGGTACTTTCAAGGACTGCCTCGCCAAAAGGCATCTGTCATGGAGAGAGAGGTCAGGACTTGAGTCTATAAATCTGCCATTTGCTAATTTACTGTGCCTCATTCTCATTGTTGGCTCTATGTCGGTGTGTGGTTTGGTGAGGTGATGTAGGCCAGCGGGTCTCGCCGGTGTCTTAACTAATGAGGGCTGAACAGACACCCGCCCAGCGGGCAGGACAAGGTTGCTTTTGGCAATGAGATGTCAGAGCAGGATAATGTGAAAGGATGAAGCTGGGATGAAACTTTAATCAAGCGTAACGCCGTATCCAGGCTCTCTGCAGTGACCTTTGCATTGCTTTCGCCCTTAGCGTGTTCAACAGAGCAACGGTGTCGAGCAAGCTGAGAAACACTTGATCAGGCCTAACAGATCTGAGTCAGTGTGACAGTCCTATCTGGTCATTACTTTGAAGCTTGAGATGAGAGGCTCAAATATGTGTTTTGCAAATCTTAATGTAGAATCTTGTTATGTTGTATACATAGACTTTGAGGTTGCTCTTTTTTGCTTTGTGAGACTTATTATCAATTAATGTCGTTTCAGATGTTTCTCCTAAAAATGATTTGAAAAGTCAGAGTTCGGATGTGTTTATATTATATTTGTAAATATTATTTTATAAATATTATTAAATTGTTTTTACAAATACTACCAATTATTATATATTTTTATTTAGATTTTTTATTATTTAACTTAAATCATACTTGCAGGTATCTTGAGCACAGTTTGAGGCATTGTTTGAGTCTTTTGCTCAAAAGAATAAATGGAATTGCATAAAAATGCATGAAATTTGCTCATAAACGTCAGTTTGCTCTCTAGTTAATCTTGAACAAATTGAGATAGTGATCACATTTGTAATGCAAACATTCTGGTAATGACATATACATGTATATATTATATTTATGAAAGAGAGAGTATAATAATATATATATAATAATAATTTTGCATAGATCCCACATAATATTTTTACATTATATTATTAAAATCTTTGACTTAATTTATTTGTATTTTTTAATTAAACTTCTGAGCAAAGTTTGTTGGGCGAGCATGAAAATGCCCAAAATTTGCTCATTAAAGTCTCTGTTTGCTCTCCAATTAATCCCATTTCTATCTAGAACAAATTGAGATATTAAAGAAATCACATTTGTCATTTTCTGGTAATGATATACCATGCAACTGATTGATTACTACTGTATATTAATGTACAATGTATTTGCATACTGTAATAGTTCAAAGAATACCATGCATTATGTCCAAAAAAAAAGAAAAAGGAACAACATGGTTGTTATGATTGAATGCACTTGTAAGAATGTTTTTCTTAACAAGTGCAGGTTATAATTTAATACTCGTTTTGCTGTGTAAGGTGGTGCTACTTTAAACAGACTCTCATATATAAGCGTCAGATTTATTGCATTGGTTGCTTGCTGGAATAAAGCAGTGTGAATACATCTAGCAATATAATTGAGCCAATATAAGCTCATTTTATGCATAATATTAAATAGAAAATAAGCGTGTTATTGGAACAAACACTATGGTTGAAAATCACTTTGTAGCGTGACACAGCAGTGTGGTTTTGCATCAATTCCAGGCAGTGGAACTGCCCAGTGCCCAGAGCAGTGCGAGTGTGTTTGCTCTCTCCATGTCTTGGCTGTGAAATACACAGATAAAATGTGGTTTTCTGGCTTACATCTCATGGGAGCATGTTCACTCACCTGCTTGAGAGGAACCCGGCAAAAAACATCGACCTTGATAGGGCATCAGCGTCACAGACAGCAGCGTGGCGAGCCAACCGTTTGACTTCTTGTTTCTGAGTGTATGCGGTTGTTCGTGGGAAGATTAGATTCATTCCTAAAGGAAACATTAACTGCATATGGTTAGTTTCAGCAGCGCCTCATGCCAGCAAGGAGTGCTTTTATATGCAGTTGCGTTTATCAAAGACCAGCACTTACCAGATGCTTACAATTTTCTTAAGGAGCATGTGTTTAAAAATAACGTTGAAAAGAAGTGTTTTTCCTTAAAACAGAGACATAAGTCAAATGATTTAATTCGTTAGAAAGCAAAAAGTACATTAGGTTTTTTAAATGGAAGTGTGGGATACCAGACAGTTGACCCATTGATTTTCAAATCAATGGCTTCCGGTTACCAACATTTTTCAACATGAAAATGTGTATAAACTAGTACACCAAGAAAAAATGAAAACTCGATGGTATTGATACACCAAAATAAACGTTGGCGTATATGCGACATGCACAGGTTTAGCATGCATTTTATACCTAATTGTTTAGCGTGCATATGATATGCAGTTTTCGCGTAGGCCTACATATGGTATGCATCTACCTCGCAACCCTTATCCTACCCATCGAGTAGCATATGCACACCAAAGTCCATTTTTTAATTAATAGATGGTTCCATCGGGCACACGCTCCTGTACCGAATGCATCTAATGATGAGTAATGAAGTTGTTCTCAGGTTATTGTGCGGTGGGATGAGTTTCCCATACATTTATTTATTGTGCTGTGACCTGCCATGATATAAAAAATGACAGATTTTCCAAAAGAGTTCGTTAAATAAACAAGAGCACATAATGCACGTTTAAAAATCAAACTGAGGCGTGGGTGTTTTTATATCATTGTATTTCTTTAGAAAATGTCATTTTCATTTCATCCTGCGTTTGTAAGCTCAGAGCTGCTTTGTCTACAGCCTTTCTCCTGCTTAAAGTACCTCCTGCTGGCAGAGAATGAGTTTGCATTTTTAATAAATCTTTAAAAATAAAGAATTTAAGTTAAGGCCACACAAGCTCGCATGTGCAGTAACCTTTGTTTATGTTGTTGTCGTTGAAACCGCCTGTACACCACGAGTTTTCGTTTTTATTTAGAGTACTATTTATACGCACATTCGTGAAATTGGGTAGTCTTCTTAATTTGCCTTACCGGAACTCATACAGGCTTGGAACAGCATGTGACAGAATTTATATTTTTGGGGTGACCTATACCTTTAAAGACTCTCTGTGACAGGCGCACATGCTCCTCAATACATTTTACGGCACGCATCTATTTATAGTTGCAAATGTAAGCGAAATGCTCGCGCTGTTGAGCCCTACATACAGTTCCACGGTTATTGCTTGAGGGTTTCTCTGCCATTTAGCCTGGGTCTTAGTGGCTCTGTGAAAAATTGGAACACTTTGAGCGGCTGTTGCACCAGGGTCTCGCGGAAATGAATAGCTTTTGTGGTGGCCCGTAGGTCTGGCCATTATGATGGTGATAAGTACACGAGTTCCCAGTCCACTGTGATCACTGGAGACCACAATAAACCGTTTCACAGCAATAGCCAAGTTATAGTTACAATTGCAGCGTTTTATCAAAGAAATGGTTAAATATGTCAGCTGGAGAAAAACGCAGAAGGTTAAGTCGGCCAGGAGAGTTCGCTAATGGATGAAGACATGCCGGGACGCTCATTATATTTACAGTTATTAAACATGTCCCAGCTGCTGGAATGGCACACACATATATGAAGCATGATTGTATGAGTCAGCCGTGCATAATGCAGTTTTAACGATGACAAATAATGGTTATATTTTAGACGTTTCAGAGGGAAAATCGTGAGGTTGTGAAATTAAATGCATGAAGTAAGCTCAGCATGTTGAAACGCACACAGAACGGCCATGAATTAGCCTCAGGATGGGAGATCACATTGCATTATGTTCTGCGGAAATAAAACCACGACTGAGTTAATGCAGTAGGCAATTTACAAAACATACGTCTTGTTGCTTTTTTTGGAGCTTATCCTCAGCTACTAAACCGAACGCTCTCACGTATAATAGTTTAATGCTTTTGCTGTTCCTGCAGATAATGCCCTTGAACTAGCAAACTGCCTCGGAGCTGAATAGTTTGGAAGCAATCACGCACTAACGTTATGAATCTAAAGGCTAGTCGTGTTGTTGGAAGCCTGGCGTTTTAATTTGACGGTATTGACTGTGTGCTTTGTGTCTCAGTCTCTCTCTCTCTCAGGGAACGAGGAAGAAAAAGACGAGGCTCACAATGGAAGAGATGTAAATTGCTTTAGATTGTTTTGCTCTCAATGTTGGCCACTAAACGCAATTACCAGAATTCAATATTTCTTTTCAAAGTCCTGAAGAAAAGATAAAACCATTACAATTGGGGGATTGATGCGCTCTCTAGACAGCAGCAGTGCATTGCTAACCAAGTATTTTAGGATTCGTTCGTTTTCACATAAAGAGGCTAAAATATCTCGTAGAGCAGCTGTTTTAAGCATTGAAAATATTCAGCGTTTACTGCTTTTTCATGGCGTGTTTGTTGGTAACTGTTTGTTTCATATATTAGTATAGTATAGCACTGGTCGTTTTGAGCAAAAATCTGCACGTTTAGTTTATAAATATATATATAGAGATTTTTAAAAATGAATTTTTAGTGTGTAAAACAGCTCTTAGTAAATGAAAACATCCTGCAAAGTTTTAAATCTGAAAGTTCACTGTGTATAAAGTTATTGTCTCTTAAAAGAAAAAGTCATCTCTGAATCATTGAAAGGAGTCATTTTAAAAACGAATCCCAAGCTCGTCGTGTTGACCTCAACATGAAACATTAGCACACTGCCCTCCCACTTGCTGGCCCTTTTTTTTTTTTACATTTTGCATGCAACAATTGACATTTGAAGCACTTGTTGGTCTTTTCACGTTGGTCTTAATGAAAATGCAAATTCATTATTTTCTACTAGGTGCTGCTATTTGAGCATTAAGAGCTCACAAACAACTTTAAATAAAATCGACCAATCACTAGAGGGCTTTGGAAAAATTGAATTGGAGGAATTTCTTAGGAGTTATTTAACAAATTAGTTAAAAAATAAATGCATGTTATAGTAATGCTTAGTAAAATCATGCTACATGCAACATATGCACAAAAACAGCAGAAGGGCTGAATGAGAAGCAAATTCACTCTCTGACAGCAGGTGATGGCTCAGTAAACAGCTTTTCTTGGTGCATTTTAAAAATACTACATTAATATGTGTTACAGTATACAGAGAAAAATGAAAAAAAAAACAGACTAAACTTTTCTCAAGACAGTTTATATAAATTACAATTGCCTTCAAATATTTCATGCATTGTGAATAAGTTTGCACTGTCTGCTTCTCTTCTTCTGTATCTCTGGCTTCTGTTAACAGCCGTTTGCAGTTGGTTTATTTGCCCAGGTAAAGAGGTAGTTGAGCGTTATTATTAATTATAAACTCTTATATACTCTATAACCATTAGCCAGACGTGTATGGAGTTAACAGCTTAAATTCACACTGTTTGAACTGGTTTATTGCTTAGCACTATATAACAGAGTTAATGTAATATAAAACAGCATCAGTGTTAATATCAAAAATTAATATTTTGTTTATATTGATCTATAGAAATTATAGTTGTATTAATATATTAGGAATATATGACCAGATTTACTAATGCACTAATATTAATTTATTACGTGTTATTTACATTAAATCCTAGTATAATATTTAGTCCATGCTGGCTGGGTGAATCTGTGCCAATTTGATCAAACGCAAAGCCTTTAAAAAGAACCAAAAAAGTGTGGAAAAAGAAAGGCATTTTCTTCTCTATTGAAATTAAATAGTTCACTGAAAAAATGAAACTTCCACCATAATGTATTCCCCATCATGTCTTTTCAAACCATTTCAATAGCTTTCTTCAATGTAGCACAAAAGGAGTTATTCACGGCCGAATTTCTAAGTTGCTCTTTACTATACAGTGAGTGAATAGTGACCACTGGGGTTATTCTACCCAGCAATATTTTCAAGTGAATAACTTGCATTTCACAAAGGTATCATATGGCTTTAGAGCACTTATACCACAAACATAATAAAAGGCTCTGTTAAACATCTTATTTAATGTTTCACAGCAGAAAAAAATGAAATAAAGGTGAGTAAATTTTCTATACTTTCAGAGATAAATGTAGAAAAGCTGTCACCTTTTCAGAAGGTGCATGTTTGTACCTAAAGGGTCCATTTTGGTACCTTAAAGGTACATATTAGAACTTAAAGTGTGCATATTTGAACCTAATAGGTACAAAAGTGTACCTTTTGAAAAGGTATCACCCCGTTGACAGCTTTTGTACCTTTTCTTCTGAGAGTGTAGCTATGCAAGATTACAAGGTTAATTGATTTCGTTTGAATTTTCCACCATTTGAAACCAGATCAACTCGACTCCATTTGAGAAACGGCAAATTGCGGCAAGACGGATCATCTTGAATGAAACAGAATGCCTGGGTCTTGACTTTTTTCAGTTTTTAACTTGACACAGTGTTTTAAAAGCGCAGTGCTCATGGTGGGACATTTAAAAAATGACACTCTGTGGCAGCAGGAGATGAAATTAAAGAAACGACTTTTCAAAAAAGCTTTTACCGTGCAAACGGCGAAAGCGCAGCAGGCTGCCTGCACGCTTAATGAAGTCTGGATGCTGAAAAGAATAAAAATAATATTAAAGAAAAAATCGACCGAACTGACCTTGCTAAGCGAATCATTACTAATTCCTTGTTATACTCCAGCAGCCGTAGGACTCTGGCTGGGCCCGGGGGCCGAAACTCTGTACTGGAATAAAGAAAGGAAGAAAAGAAAATATCAGCCTTTTAACCAGCATCTGCAAAGACTCCCCTGCCTCCTTCCCCATGGCTTGACCTCCATGCTGTGCTGTGTTGAAGATCTTTCCCTGGAGGTAAGCCGAAAATACCCAAGCCTCTAGCTGGAGCTTGACAAATCGACTCATTTGCTGAGTAGGTGATCTTAAAGGAATAGTTCATCGAAAAAAACAATGTTCTGTCATCATTTGCTCACTCATTCCAAACAGGCATGACTTTCATACTTCCCCGTTTTGAGTGCTAGTTTATAGGATTTTTATAGTGCTTTTTTGTCCTTATTGAAGCTTGACAGCCCCTATAACCATCCTTCAGATGGAAAAGAGCAGCGTCAGCATGGTGCTTCACACACAAACTTAATTTTTGAGTTCCTTTAAGAAAATCTCAGCCAAATTAAATTTGGTGTCGTGTTATTAGAAAGCACATTAGACTCTATTTCTTGTACTACTGAGAGGAATGCTGCGTTTCACTCTGTACATTGCGATGCAGAAAACGTAATTCTTTGTGACATCTCCCAGAAGGCTCAAGGAATTGTTGCGAGACGCCCAACCGATGAGGTGCCTGAATTAAAATAATGTTGCAGATGGAAAAAAAAAAAAAAGTCATACTGCACTGGCCTGTTAACATGCAAATCACATCTCATTTTCACAGAACGGCAGAGCGAGTGAGTCAGTGTGAAACTGTATGAGCTGAACGCCAGGCATGTTACTGAGAGAAAGCAAAGCATAGAAACAACACATAGTAAATGATGTAGTCACGGTGAAGAACACCCAACAACATTTCTATTTTTGGTCGCAAGCCACAGCGAATGCAATTTAATGAGCTCTAAATGTATAAGAATGACCTTGCTATTGATTTTTAGCTGTATTGTGCATAGGGTTATTTTTAATAAACCAGTACTGTAACAATAATATATGAAAATGTTATAAAATACAAAGCGGCATGGACAAAATGATGAGATTATATTTTGCATTAACAAAACCAAACCTGAGGTTTGTGGGTTTTGTTGCTTTATTTGATCAGTTATGCACAGGCTTCTCTTAGAGAAAATAGCTTCTTTGAAAAAGAATTTAAATAATTTGATTTGTTAGAGTAATATGATTAAAAGAAGAATCATCATGAAATATAATGAAATAAATTAATTGAAGGTCAAATAATGAGAAATATCGTAATTTTGGGGGGTGAATATGATTTATGAATGTTTTGTGACGTGGTTATGAATTTATTGGGGTGTTAAAGGTTGTTTATTCTGGTCATTTTTCAAAACAACTTTCTGTGAATATTGTGTCTTTTATTATTTTTTGTGATATCATTTTTTATTTATTAGTTTCTATTGCCAAAAAGTGCCTCAGAGACTGTCTTAGGTCACTGTGAAAGGAGATTTAATCTTAATAAATATAATAGAATTTTTTTTTTAAACAAAATATTTTTGTTTTTCTTAACACAGCAATCATTTACTTTAATAATCGAATGAGAATCATGACTTAAAAATATCACGAATATCTGAATGCATTACAGTAATGCAAATTAAGGGAAAGATGAACTTCATAATGTCACAAAGCAAAATATCCAGCAATTTTGTTTTAAGGTGAAAAATGATGGCTTTACTAGTGTGCTATTTTCTCTGCTATCATAATGTTTTATCTTATGCTGTGCCTTTTATCATTGTTTGTGACATGTTTTGTTGGTTTATTAAATTCTATAGCCGAAAAGTGCCTTGGTGACTGCCTTAGGCCACTGTGCGAGCTTCCTCGAATCAATAAAATAGAATGAATATTTTTAAAATGTTCTAATAAACTATTGAGCGTCCTTCTGCGCATTGCTCTGATAGATGACAATAAGAGTGATTTCATTAGCCACGCGTTAAACTTATTGGCTTATCTCGGCCCGTATATGAAGGAAGCTGCAGATGGCACGCGAGTGGAAAGACCTGTAGACCTCATAGAGATGTTTATTAGGGAACACTCGTTCTTGCCACACCGATGAATTATTCATAAAGCCACTCTCTGAAGGCCTTGTGTATCCTGCCAGGACTTTCTTAGCTGGAATCGATCCGTGGTGGAAATTCTGAGCGATCCGCAAAGTCTCCTCCAGCTCAGAGGTTTTAAAGGGGCATGTAGCTCATTTTGACAGATGGCACTCAAGAGGTACTCACCATCGCTGCTTTGGAGACACATATCCTCTCCGTTATGAGCCTCAGATTGCTGTTTCCTCTTAAGTGCACTCCATGTGAGGACAAGGTTCGTCACTGAGATGGCTTTTTGTCAATTTTTGGTATATAATAGAGAATTTGGAATCTAAGGGCATGCCAATATATCTGGCTTATGAAGGTGTCTTATGGCACATGCCACTTATGGAGAAATGTTACAGCATTTTAGCATTCAAGCACTCTTAGAGCAAAAACACGCTGATTAAAGTTGGGGAAATTGCCAGGCTGTCCTTGCGTTGGAATACAGACAGAATATGGTGAAAACTATGGATGTTTGTCAGTTTAGACAACTTTTTCTCACAGTTTTGACTTTTCCCCCTTAATTTTGAGATGTAAACATTCTGAGGAAAAAAGTCAGAATTAAAAGACATAATTCAGAATTCTGAGATATAAATGTGCAATTATTATGATATAATTATTAGGGGTGTAACGATACGTCGTATCGAATCGAACCGTTCGGTACGAGGCTTTCGGTTTGGTACGAATACGAACCGAACGATTCAGAAAAAAAGAAAGAATAAACTGTGTAAAATATAATGTTTTCAGTGCTACGCTCAACAAGGCAGCGCAAAAGACGGGACAGGGAACCCGCGTCTGCTCCTCCCACCCCCAAACAG
>JAUCMU010000050.1:2063586-2073662 GCA_032275025.1 Enteromius treurensis | reverse complement strand
TGTTCTCAACAAATACTGAAACAAAAATAAAAAGAAATAAAATCTTTATAGGCTTATATATATATATATATATATATGTGTGTGTGTGTGTGTGTGTGTTATGTAATTGCTATGAAAACGAACAACAAAATCAATTTCTTTTTTTTGAGTTTTTATTTAATGTTGGCTGAAATCTGAGTGTTGATGTGGGTTTTTCCTAATTTTTAGTAGTTTATATATATATATATATATATTATATCATTATACCATTAAAGCTTAACTAAAATTAGATAAAAACTGAAAATGTAAAAATAAAACCTAATTCCAATAATTAAAAAAACCCTATAACACAATATCAGCGATACTAAAACAATGCTAGTTGGGGGTAACGAGGTCATAATCTGCATCACAAAGGTTGTTTGGTATAGATTTCTGGGTCACCATCCCAAAACCCACACAGATGTGACCCGACCCCTCGACCTGCTTAAACCAAACCCCCCGCGCAGCCCTCTATTGTTGTCCCAAACTCAACAGAGTAACAGCGATTGCCCAAGATAATCTCTCATTTGAGACTGAACTAGTTTCAGAGCTTACGGCGTAAACACAAACGAGCCCGTATACGTTCGCCCGATAATTTGATGGCTAAAACTTCCGCGGCGCATTTGTCATTTGTCGAGTTCGTAAACACCCCCCCACCCCCCAATTTGCAGAGTTGGAAGACTTTTCAAATACCATTAAGAAGATTAATCCCGTGAAATGCTGATTAAAAATGTATTCAAAGCAGGAAAAAAAAAAGGGAAGGAATAATTCTATCGGCGCAGGCAGACTTGGTCGGGAACGCACTCCAGTAAATAATTACGGGCAGGGAGGTTAACGTGCCGCCGATGGAAAACATAAGCCCTAGCAAGTTGAAGACTAGAGTGGTGAGGAGTTGGCCAATTTATTTTGCTGCTCACTTTCCCCCTAGGTCAGTAATGGAATGACATAAATTGCACATAATTGTTGCGCGTCCTCCACAGGGGGGAAAAAGCACATGATTTAGAGGTGACTGACCCTTTCCCTGATAGCCCATATTGGAAGAGGTGAGAGGTTATCTGGGATAGTACAAATAGCTTGTCTGCGGGCCTGTATGGGAAAGGTTGTTATGGCAGTTTTGGCTCTAATACGCTGACTAAAACAAGACAACATTACTACTCCAGCACTGGCTCCGGGAATGGCATTTCTGACCGCCGGACAACAGAGATGGACCATACGGCCGCCAATTTACAATAATCTAGTGACATTACAGATGTACTTTCTGTTTCTCCGCCCGTCCATTTCTCTGTTCCTCCTTTAGTGCGCGCGGACCTGCCACCGTCTAATACTGTCTAGAAAGCTCTCGTCTTTGCATTAGTAATTAAAAATGAAATACTAGCCCAGATGCAAAAGTAGGAAAGCCCTGTCACTCTGGGTTAGACTTTGGATTTAAGGCTGGAATCAATTCAATTAATCCCCCCCCCACCCTTCCATAGTATTATGTTTTTAAAGAGCAAACTGCAGCGTTAATTGTAATTAAATAAGATCTTTGGGGAAAACGAGGAAAGAGTTTTGAGCTCCCTGAATTAAAAGGATTATATTTTTGAATAGGTTTTCTGGGAAATGCTGTGCTGCCAACATAAAGTATACTTCTATTTTTAATAA
Organism: Enteromius treurensis; assembly: GCA_032275025.1. Classification (NCBI taxonomy): domain Eukaryota; kingdom Metazoa; phylum Chordata; class Actinopteri; order Cypriniformes; family Cyprinidae; genus Enteromius; species Enteromius treurensis. Next base: position 2,072,003 of record JAUCMU010000050.1, on the reverse strand, counting down.
AACAAAGTAGAAACAACAACAAAAAAAGGATTTATTAATGACTTTTTCATACAGTATTCCCTAAAATATAATTTATGTATTTACAAAATAACCATTTTAAAGGCTGGTTGTACAGGATGTTTTCATTAAAAATAAAAATGAAAATTCTGTATGAAAAAAAAAATATTTTGCATATATTAATTCTTTTTACAATATTTTAACATTAATGTTATGTGAAAAATTACAGGATCTAGAGAAATAAGGGTTTTCAGGTAAAATATTTATATACATTTTTTTATTTTATTTTATATATTTATTTATTAAAAATATAACATATAAACAGTTTTAGATATATTATTAAGAGAGCAGCGTTTTTATAAAGCTACAGGCTTCTGATACATTTAAACCTATGGTTTGCTAGTTTAATTTGAAACTCATTTTATAATAGTTAACTAATAATTCTAATAATCTAATTTGACTTTTTCCCTATTAATTGTACGAGGAAGAATTGGAAATGGTAAAATAAAGTTTATTTTATTAGTATTATTAAAATATTTCTCTGTGAATAATTAAAACATTTCATACATATTAACAGCTCACTATTTTATAGTGATGATACAGTTCTTTGATACATTTAAACCTAGCTACTTAATTGAATTAATTTTTGTATTTAATTTTATAATAGAATTCAAACCGTTCTCATTGAAAAATTGTGAATTGAGCCGGTAGTGCTTTAGAAATAAAAAATAAACCTTTTATTTAATCAAATAAACAAGGCATTTTGTGTAAAATGATGATACATTTAAGTGTAAAGTAAAATATTTCTGTTCAATCTAAATAAAACCAGGGAGCATTTGGTTGTCATTGTTTTGGTGGTGTCTTACTTCATCTCTGGCTCTTCTTTGTCCTCTTTGCTTGGCGTGAGCTTCAAGCTTCCTTTCCTGGCACGAGGGCAGCCTGACAGACTGGGAAGGAACATGACATATGTGACGAACCTTTCAGAAGTTCAAGCGTGCAGACGTGTGTGTGGGAAAGATACGGCCGCTGCATTTACTGCGTGATGTTTCAAGCTTTGACACCTGTCGTGTTGCCATTGAACAGGGGTCATTACCTGAACAGCCGTGAAATGCCACAAAGTATTTACTCTTTGGCAATTACCCGGTTTTAAATGCAAATGATTTAACCCACTGACTGCCTTTGTGCGGCCTGATGTCTAAAATCTGTTATTGTGTAACGTCTAGAACTAGAACACCCTGGTTTGAAAATGAGACATTGTGTTACAATGAAAAGCATGACCAATTTTGTCACGCAGAAACATTAAAAAATGTCATTACGTTTTCATCTTTCCTTGAAGTCTAAGATTGTTCAATAGAAATGTCCTGTCTAATGAGGCTCACCTCCTATGGGATGCGTAGTTTCCTGTCACATGACCTGAACCGTCACAGCCTGGAGTTGGACACCTTTAAAAAAAATAAAAATAGAAATGTGTGTCAATGATATAAAACAATATGATGTAGGGAAAAGGGGAAAAATTACACACACATATATATATATATATATATATATATAAATTATTTTTGTAATATTAAATAATTAAAGTACACACATACACACATATAGACATTTGTCTCTGTGATATAAATTAATATGAACTGGGGAGAAGAAAAAAAAAATATATATATATATGTATAAATATTAAATATATAAATATTAAATATGAATGTAATATTAAATCAATCACACACACATGTATATATATAATTATATAATGACTATGTATATAATGTATTCATTATATAATTGCAAACAATGTAATCACCATCACACACATATACGTATGTATTTGTATGTACACATATGTACATAAACACTTTTAATAAATTCAAATAATAATAAACACAACAACAATAATAACAAATAAAATATGAATATTCACAAATTAAAACATTTCTATTTTTATATATTTAAAAAAAAATTAAATACAACTAAAATGTTGGTCATAATTTGTTAAATATTTTAATAAATAAAATGCATAATAAATAGCAACAGCGACAATAATAACTAATGAAAATGTATAATTATAATACAATTATGATTATACTTATTTCTTATAATAATTTATAATATATATATATATATATATATTTACATTATTTTTGCAAATGAATTCTATGTCATTTTAAAATAATTTCGTTTTTCTTATTGGATTGAAACTTTAGCTGATTCTTACTTGAGCTCTTGAGAATTAGCAGCCATTAGTGATTTCAGGGTCTTGTCAGCCAATGGGCAACCAGATACACTACACAAATGAAAAATAAATAAATAAAAACAATGTAAATATTATATATACTTTTTTAAAAGTTATTTTGCTGCTTAAAAAATAAGGATGGTGAAAAACATCCATGGCTTTATACCTTCTGTGTGACGCATAATTTCCTGTCACATGACCACTACCATCACAACCTGGTGTCGGACAACTGTAAAGAGAAAAAGACCAGATGCACATATCCTATGATTTCTCAATCTACTATACATGCTCTTGTTATTAACGGTCCAGAAACCCCACAACAGCAGTACCTCATCAGCTCTTTCTTGCTGTCTCTAATGAGCATCTTGTTTTTTGCCATGTTCGCATCTCCATTATACGCTTTATCCTCCAGAGACGCCTTCTCCAGCTGATCCATCTACAAGACAAGATACAGAAGGTCAAAACATTGTACAATTATCCAAGAAAAGTCGCGACGGTCACTTAAAAAATGGCATTTTGTGAGCACACGTGCACTAATAGTCTATGAGAGGTCTGGTGCTGCTTAAGTGTACTTAGTAAAACATATATCCATTTAAACTCCAATATAATCCCTCGTAGTATTTATGATGGGCGTAAAACCTTTGGATTTACTTACTTTTTTTCTAATGTAAGTATCTTTGTGCACCAGATGTCAGAGGGAGAACCAGACAAACATACAACTGTCTGGGTTTGTTCTTTGACTCTAAAGAGAATGAAAAATTGTCGGCTTTTCAGGAACATTCTTCTGCAATTTCTTTTCAGTTTTAGTGTCATAGCAGCACATCGCAAGAGACAGTGCGCCTAAGGTCGTGGCTGACTGAACCAGATCATTTAGATGAATAAATAGAAATAGAAGTTGAATATGTTCCTAATGTAGCGTACAACAAAGTCAAAGAGCATTTGTATTAGCGAATGTATTCCCTCAGGACATCATTAAAATTAGACAACATACATTTTCCAACAAGTGTCGCATACTACATACAGTTTAAGTTTTATTATTATTATTTTTGTTCAACAAGGATGCATTAAACTGACCGAAAGTGACCGCAAAGACATTTATAATGGTTTATTTATCTATTAAATAATCATAAAAAGAAATGTATTATGGTTTCCGAAATATCAACTGGAAAAATAGTAATAATAAATGTTTCTTGAACAGCAAATCAGCACATATGAATGATTTCTGAAGGATCATGTGACTCCTAAAGACGGGAATAAGTTACATTTACTGCATCCAAAATAAAAGTTTTGCTTATGAAATACTGTATATATTGATTATGTATATAGAAATACACACCTACACTATATATTTTGAAAATACTTACATGTATACAGTTATATTATTTATATTACATATTAAATGTATTTAATATACAAATACAAAATGTTTCTTTATAAATAAAAGTATGTGTGTTAGTAAATAGTTATTGTGGATGTGATTAATAATGATTAATCGTTTGACAGCACTAATAGAAAACTGTATAAATTAGTACTGTCAAACCATTAATTGCTTCCAAAATAAAAGTTTTTGTTTAAATAATATATGGTTGTGTATGTGTATATATAGATACATATGCACGTATATATTTAGGAAAAATTATGTTTATCTTTTAAATGTATGAATATTTGTGTCTCTATATATCCATAATAAATATACACAGTACTCACATATGTTATGTAAAAATAAAAAATACAAAAAATCAATAGTTTGACAGCACTAGTAAAAAATATTTTGTGTGTTTTTATTAAATAAATGCAGTCATGGTGAGCGTAAGAGACCAAACCAATACCAGTCTCTGTCTCACCTCTTTGTCCTGCTGCGCAGGTGTTTTGCTGAAGTTCAGCGGCGTGTCCCAGGCGTCCTGTTCGTACAGGACACGGTAGATGGCCGGGGAGATTTGGAGACCTTTGGTCAGAGATGTTTCAGGTGGGGTGAAAAGAGCATCTCCTAACGCCGACATCACAGGAGAGTCCCTCGCCTTTTCTCTCTTTTTCTTCATACTTAAATCCAGCGTTCCATTCTCGTCTACTTCTATCAGAGAGTCCTGAATGATAAACACACACAGAACATCTTGGTGACACCCAATCTTTGGAACCAGAGCACTTTTCCCATTGTGAACTTGTTTTCTGAGCCAAAACCTAGAAAATCCCACTACCAGTGCTTATAGTCAAGCATCTAACTGTGAATATTACAATACTCTTCCAGCCTTATTTGTGTTACAGATATAAATGATAGCTCAAAACACGTGGTTTGTTACAATGTGGTGCACTTTTAACTTTCTAACCAGTCGAATTTACAAGACCTTTTTTTTCCCCCAGGAAAATTTGTACTTCTGTGCTGCATTCGATTGATCATTAATCATGACAAATAATTTCATAACAGTAAAGACATCTATAATGCTGGAAGATATTTCTATTTCACATGCATTATGTTCTTTTGAACTTTCTGTTCATCGTAAAATAAAAAAAAAGAAAAAAGAAAATTCCATAAAAATATCAACATTGATGATAATCATAAATATTTCTTGAGCAGCAAATCAGCCTATTTTTGAAGTATTAATTCAGCTTTGCATCTCATAAAAAAATAATACATGTATTTAAATAGAGAAAAGTTTATTAATTTGCAATATTTATACACAATATTTCTGCATATGAGGGCTTTTAAAAAAAAAAAAAAAAAATATATATATATATATATTATATGAAAGTTTTTGTGTTCATAATATGTGTGTGTACTGTGTATATTTATTATGCATATATAAATACACACACATGCATGTATATATTTCAGGAAAATATGTTGTTTATATATATTGCATACATTTATATATATATATATATATATATATATATATATATTCTAAATATATGCTGTATGTGTGTGTCTTTATATAGGATTCACATAATAAAGATACATAGTACACATATATTATGTACCCAGCACTGCTATGAATATAATTCCATCTAATGTCACTTTCTATTAGATATGTACACATTTTCTTAATTTATTTATTCAGTAGGTAGTTTTGTGGTTTTAGGTCACAATCATTAATAGTGTTTTTAAAAGCGCTGTGCTGGTGTATGAAAGTGGAGAGTTTTTATGCAACCTGTTAACGGTTTAAAAAAAATGCCGCACCAATGATTACACACGCTTGCAAACAAAGGAGAGCTTATCAGGAACAAATGGTGATAATTCAGATTGCAAACAAATGTGGCTGTCTCTGGAAGCAGCTAGAAGCGACAGCACACCTATAGAGTTCATCCCTGTGCAGGATGTGAGTTTTTCTCGTCTGATGACATTCTCTCCTGCCTCAGAAACAAGTGAGGTGACATCTTTCTCCCACACTTCCATGAAACGCTGAAAGACGATAAGCCATATTCTTAGGGAAAAAAACAAGCGACTTGGCACAAACAGGGAAATCGAGATACTTAACATGCATAAAGACATTTCGACGCAGACATCAGCAGATGACAGATCGGCTAACACTGTTTTATTCATTCGTTCAGTTTGTACAGTATACCTGCTCTCTGCCCACTGAGTGCTGGGACTACGAACGGCCTGTGTGGTGTGTAGGTGTGTGAAGCGATTCACGCCATACTTCTGTGAGTTGCTCTCCGTTTTATGTCTCCGTGTCTAAGAGGAAGACCTGCTTTGATTGAAGCCGCCAAACTGTTTCTAAATACTAAAATCAACAGTCTTAGGATCCTGGATTGCTGTTTTCAGTTTTTATAATAATAATTTATTATTTTTATTTTTATTTGAGCATTATATAAGAAAGAAAGTTTTCTAGTTTTCAAATTATATATATATATAGTTCATTAATACGTTATATATAAATATTCTTTAAAAAATTATATATAAATTATGAATATATTATTATTTATTATTTAATAACACTTTTTTTCTAAGAGAAAATATAAAATATTACAGAAAATGTTGCAAGCAGGATTCAAACTTGCATGCCCATGTTCACTAATCACTAGGCCAAGACTCCAGCATGCTTTTAAATACATTTTTGTATATTACTTAAACTTAAATAATTACTATGTAACTGTTCTAAATAAATAAAATATTTTTTTCATGTATATTTTGCATAAAGACTTGTTTTTAATATCACATTTATATTTAATATCTCGTTTTTGCCACTTTTTCACTTTTGGCTAGAAACGTAGCCATGACTCAAGCATGTATTTTAATTAATATTTGACAGTTGTTGTTTTTTTTGTTGTTTTTTTAATATATGCGTTTTAACACATATATTAAGAAGCTGAATATTTTAAAAAGGTATCAATTAATATTTCTAATTATTACCAAGATACACAGAATTAGTATCCTGTATTGTCTTTATTGTGTTTTTTATTTTATTTTATTTTTATAATGCATTTTGATAAAATTACATTATATATATAGTTTATAGTTGTATAGCTTAAGAAATGCATAAAGCCAGAAAAAAGTCATATTTATGATTATAAAAGCTCAATTTGTTGGCATTATTCCACTTTTGTCTTTGAGAAAAGAGAAATACTGGACTGGAACATACATCTTTTCCCACCTTTACTTATATCAATAAATGCATATCAATATTTGTATTTCTATTCAAAACAAGGCTTGAATAAAAGAACACAACTCTATATCATAACATGTCATATCCATTTACTCACAGTAGCATGCATGATCTGACGGCCTGTGCAGACTTTCCTTATTTAATTGAAATAAAAGAGTGATGTCTATTAATCCCTCAACCAATTGATTTAATCCAACTTCTCATAGATCGTCTGTTAGAGATCAACGCCAAAGGATCTGTGCGAGCTTATCTAGGATAATATATTACTTAGCAAAATGTCTTCGACCATCTGCACTGAAAAAAAAAAAAGCGCTCTCTCCTGCAAACAAGAGAAAGACCCAACATTACCATTAGCTCAAGTAGAAATCAAATGCACGGCCACATGTTTTACAAAAAGCTTTATAATTGTCATAGAGAAGGAAGCTGTGATTGTATTCCTCCCAACTCTTTTTGATGTGATTACACAAATTCTCCTTTGTGTACATTAAAGCTTTAGGGCCAGTGTGGGTAAAAAGAAAAAACAGCTCCCACTCTCTTGTTGTTGTGCCACCAGAGGCAACACAGTTCTCTGTGCCAAAAAGTGTCTTTTGATGTTACTCCTCTTTTTCATACACAAATCACAGTTGTTTCAGAATGACCACATTAAATACCTTTTTCTGAGTGGTCTAATTTGATTACCTTTGTGGATGATGCCAGGGGCCGGCTGGGGGGCAGGGCCTCGCCGTTGTCTCGGCAACGGGTGGAGAGGTTGAGGATGGCTGCGGATGCGATGTTGGACTGGAGGGCGTTGCTTTGGGCTTTATGGCGACTGGGGCTGTTGTCTCCGGCCATGATCATAGGACCACCAGAACCCAGAAAACAGGGGAACTGAGCCGCTGGAAATAGTGAGAATAGTCAGTACTCAAAAAAATGGAGAGAAAGGGAGAGATCCTAACTGAGCATATTATGAAGACCCACATGTAGAAGGCATTATTAATAAGCATTAGTATTACAAAATTACTACGTATTCAATTATTTATTTATATATTTGATATAATGTTAAAATGTAACATTAATTCTGTATTGCCCCCCTTCACCCCCGAAATAAAATCATAAATATTATTATTTTTATACATTACATTTTTTTATAGATTAATTTACCATATACATGTAGATATGACAAACACACGTAAATATGGTTAATAAATAGTAATATATTTTATACATTATGTAAATAAAATTGTAAGAAAATGTAACATATATATACAAATATAAATATATATATATATATATAGAGAGAGAGAGAGAGAGAGAGAGAGAAAGAATTACATATATTTTAGATTTATTAATTATATATAATTATTTTTATATTCTATAAAAATATATATTACATTTTTATATTATATTTTATATTATATTATTATATAAAATACAAATTTAGAATATTATATATGTGATTTATATAATATATGAGTTTAGAATATTATATATTCTATTTACCAGTTGTACATTTATATTTTATATTTATTAACTTATTATATTTTATTAATTATATATCTATATAAATGTTATTAATTAAAAATATAATTTATACACACACATATATA
>JAUCMU010000050.1:2051016-2063556 GCA_032275025.1 Enteromius treurensis | reverse complement strand
TTTATATATTTTTTTTTAACAGAAATTACGTTTACTTTTTCAAAAGAAAACATGAAGGTTTTCACATGCAAATGAAGCTAAGGTGTTGCTATGCAGTTGCTAAGATGTTCTGAGTGTTTTCGGTGTTGTTATGTGGTTGCCAGGCCGTTTTAGGTGGTTGATTATTGGCCCAAATCAGAACGCTTGATAAAGAGCAGATTGTATGACACGAACATGACTGTACGTGTACATGCACCCAAGTCACGTGGTGACGCTGAAAAGAACTTATTTTTTTATACAGTAATGTCAATGCATGCTGGGTAACCTTTGATTTGAAATGAAATAGACACTCACAGTCAGGAAAGTGTGAAGATTCGTGACTCTGTTCGGATGCCATCTGAGCCTGCTTGCCAAAGACCTGGGCGTCAAAACTGGCGTAGTCAAAATGGCCTTTAGTGTACTTGTCCATGTCTTTGACCATGCTGGCCTGTAACGCTGCCATAGGATGTGCAAATCTGTACGTGAAGTCAAATTTCTTCATGTTCCCTAAAGGTCTGAAGAGCGAAGATTTCAGAATTGCACTAATATCTTTTAAAAAGAATCCTTATGAACTTAAAGGTACAAAAGCTGTCATTGGGGGTGGAACCTTTTCAAAAGGTACTTATTTGAACCCAATAGGTACAAAAGTACCTCCCCAGTGACAGCTTTTGTACCTTTATTTCTGAGAGTGTAGCTGCTCCTAGATGAAGGTTTCTTACCTGGTCATCCTCTCTGCCGTCTGTCTGCACTTTGCGGGATCCTCCTGTGGTTTGGAGATCTTCTCTGCAGCAGCTATCGGGCAGCCCGAGAGACTGTGTGAAAAAGGCCCTCAGAAGTTAGTCTCTTCTGGGTTGTTAACCTTATTTTAATTGAATTTGGGTACACTGAAGTAATTGTACAATTAAAAAGAATCCAATAGTTTCTATGCAATAAAAATCACTGTATTTTATAGTCTGGTTTAAGTGTCATTGGATTTTCCCTGATAAAGCGAAACTAGAGATTTTGAGTAAATATCCAGGTTTCATTGCAATGCAAACGCATCTCATTTTTGGGGCTAAATGAACGTTTCTGGTGCTTTAAGGTGGTTGAGGACAAAATAACGTAACACTGCATTTTCTTTGGGTCAAATTCTTAACTTATTTTTATTATTATTTATTAAGCCAGTTCAGCGAAGGTGACACTTCTCATTTTCAACCTAATGGAATAAAACTACAGCTGAAAATGAATAAATAAATACACAAATAAATTAATAAATAAAATAATAATAATAGAAACCGTGGAATCTTATTAATATATATATATATATATATAAAGGTAATTGAGAATTTGTTTCTTGTAATTCTGAGAAAAGTCAGAATTCTGAGATATGAACACACAATACTGAATTTATATAATTTTTCCCTTCAGAACTGTAAGAAACAAGTGGTGAAATGCTTTTTAATTAATTTTTGTTTATTTTGGTTTACTACCATTTAAAAAACAACAACTATATAGACATATAAAAATAAATAAAAAAAGAGAAACACTATAAAATTACCAAAGCTTTATATAATTATTTATATAATTTATATTGAAATAAAAATTCAAACAGTAAATATAAAAAATAGTGCTGTCAAACAATTAATCGCGATTAATTGCATCCAAAATAAATTCCATTTAGAAAATAAAACCTATATAGACATACAAAAATAATTTAATAAAAAGCCAAAACACAATTAAATTACTAAAGCTTTAAATAAAAATTAAAACAGTAAAAATTAAAATTTGTGCTTTTTAATTGATTAATTGTGATTAATTGCATGCAAAATAAATGTGCTGTTAATAAATAAATACTGTATGTATTTATTTATTATGTATATATAAATGTACACACATGCATGTATGTAGTTTGAAAATATTTACATGTACTGTATATGTTATATAATTTATATTATATAAATATATCTAAAATACCAATATATAATTTTCTTAAATATATACATGCATGTGTTTGTATTTATTTATACATAATAAATATACACATCATGCACACATACATTATGTAAACAAAACCGTCAAACATCACTTGTATAATCCAGCTGACCTTCTATGCGTGCTGCGGTTACTGTTGACATGACCTCTTCCCGTACAGCCAGGGGTCGGACACTTGAGGACGTTTTCGTGCATGGCCAGGACTGTAAGAAACAACACAATAATGTTTATTAAAAGAACAACTGTACAGTAAGAATGGACATTTTATTGAATAAACAGTAATCCAGCATTTATTGGAATTCACACAAGCGTCTACTGCAGCTTTTCAACTTTTCATGCTAAAGAAAGTTTCCCATGCGCCTTTTCGAAATTGGGTCTCGCTTCAAATATGAACCAGCAAAAACATCATGACTACAAACGCATTTTGATTACCATTTAAGAGACACACACATATTGTTGAAGTCCTATCCTTAGTAACTTTTCAGTCTGTTCATAATTAGTTTGGAGGATGTGCCCGTCTATTTAGGCTGCATCCGCGGGTCCTTTGATTCGCAGAATGCTGCCTCTGGTTTAGGAGTACATGCTTTCATATTGGAGGGAAAAAAGGGAAAAAGAAAACCTTAATTACATTTTCTGTTCCTTTTGTCACATCACTGTTTAATGGCAAATGTTTGTTGTGCTACTCTCAAATGGAGAAAACAGCAAGTGCAAAGTTGTTTCCAGAATCCATTTTTTTCTTCGCACACCGCAGGAAATCAAAACTCACTTGTGCTGATGACTAAAAAGTTTCTTTCTTTTTTTTTTTTTTTCCAGCTTTTTTTCAGTTTCAGCTTAGTGCAAGGCTCTAGATAAGATATTTACCATACATAACTAGCATGCAAATTAGATATTACATACTTCATATATGTGATTTCTTTTTAATTAGAGGCACTTTTGACTCTTAATTGAAAATATTGAAAAATTACACTTTAAATTATACTTAATCTATGTTTATCATATCACATCTCCAGTAACAAACAATGTTAATTTTTCACTTCATACTGCAATTTTTATCAATTAGCTTTGAACTTACCAAAATAAAACAGGCTGCTTCTGAATTAAAATGCTAAAATTACAGTGACAAGTTTAGTAATTCGAGAAAAAAAAACGTTTCTCTTAATAAAGATAATTTTATAACATAATGTAAAAAGTTTCTAAATTAATTATATCATAACCAGAAATAAACTTTTTGTTTGTGTGTGTATAAATATATGTACAAAATGATAAAAAAAATAATGATTTCATTTATTAATACCAAATAAATATGTTTAAAAATTTCCATAATTTTAAAACTTTTTTATAAATGTATTGTTGTATTAAAATATAAAATATGAATGTAATTTGGAGCTAATACTGAAACATTTTTAAAAGCATTTAAAAAAAATATTTGGCAAATGTAGCACTTCTTAAAATTGAGGGAAAAGTTCAAAATAAATAAGCTAAAGCTAAACTAATGCATCCTTTATAACTAGAAATTAGCTTATATTTAATATAATTATATTTATTATATCACAGAAAAAGATGGCTATTAAATATTTTTGCAGCATACATTAAAATTGATATACTCCATGTTTTTATCTCTATGCAAAAATGTTCTGAACATAATAGAGGCGGGGTTAGTTAAGCAATCACCATGTAATCTTTTGTCCCTCAGTATCTGTACAACTAAACCTTGATCATTAGTATGGCATGAATATTTATGGGCTGAAAATGATCACAGTGTTGTTATCACTAATTGTATTTGTTCTGTTTGTATTGTACTGCTGTGAAGGGAGGAAATGTGTCTAATGTCCTCAGGAAGTGATGCGTAACACGAGAACAGACTCACTCTCTGGGGGCACTCTGACTTTGTGGGGACATCCTGATAGACTCCGGTGATGAGGGTAGAGGCCTGTCACATGACCCGTCCCATCACAGCCCGGGGTCGGACATTTGATGTCTTTCTTTTCAGTCCGAGGGGAATCTATAACACACACACACACACACATACAACAGTAAAAACAGTGCTCTTCAAGAACATGTAGTTACAGTTAATTCCATCCAGTCCCGTTTCTCTCTATGTAAGCTAAAGCGTGTCCTGTAAAAGCATGTTGGGTGTGTATGTATTCGTCCGTGACATTAGTTAAGGCTGCAGTCTTACTCAGGGCACCGGTTTCTTAGCGCTGATCCATAGAGAGATTATCTTCAGAGATTACCCATTAAACGGCAGTCATCGCAAGAATCAAAGTGCTTAAAGCTCACATCAGAGATACTTTACTAGGATTTATGACTTAATTTATGCTCATGGTAAAATATCTGGCTGATACCGATAAAAATCCAGCGTTTCGTGTTACAGAGATGTCATCAGAAGATTTTCTTCTTGTACTTGTAATACCCCCCACCCCCCGCCATAAAACATGGTGGTTATTTACCATTAAATATTTTGTTGGCAAAATGTTTTTAGCACATAAGAGGATTTTATTTATATCCCTCTGGGCTAGAATCTCTTTCTTTGTATGTGTTGGTACTGCAACATTTCAGTCTTATTGCGAAAACACACCACCAACACATATAAATCTAAAGAAGGTTTTACAGACCAAATACACAGACTGCTTTACAATTTGTTAAAGGAATACTTCTCCCGAAAAAATTCAAATGACCCCATAATTTACTCACCCCTAAGCTAGTCTCGCACATACATGGCAAGTTTCATTAGCCAAGGCCTGCCCATGAGACAGTTTGACTGACATGTCAAACAACCAATCACAGTTGGTTTCGTTCAGCGTCCCGTTTCATATATTTCATATACTTTTAAAAACCCAGTCTTTAGTTGATCCTAACAAGCGCTCATCCTCATAGTTGTAAACACAACAGCTTTTTCTTTCATGAGGAGTTTGGCGCCACATCATCTTTGTTTCCAGGTGGAACGTTAAAGAACGCGACACACACATCTCCCAGAAATCCTGTATAATTTAACCTCCTCCTCTCCTTTCAGACGAACACAGTCTGAGTTTTTGGAAAAGTTATCCTGGCTCTTCCAAGCTTGGCAATGCTGGTGGATAGTGGCAATTATTTTGAAGCTCCATAAATCTTATATATATACACGTTGTGACACTAACCTATACACCTTCGGGGGGTTAACACGTTTGCTCTAAAGCAGGGTTTTTGTAACAAAAATATTTCTAGTTTTTAAATAATATCTCTGACTTGGCATATGATGTAAGCCGCATTCGTAGCCTAAGAAGAGAGGAGAGTAGATGAATGAAGATTGAATGAAGACGAAACACCGTAATGAATGAAAAGTGTCAGAAGATTTCACTATAAGAACTTATGCACCACACGTCATATGTCAAGTCAGAGATCAGCTAAGAAGCCAGAAGTGGACTTTCACGTGAACGCACAGCATACAAGCGTTGCCAGAAGTCTGTTATTTGAGTTAATATTGGAAAAAAGTATAAAACCCATCAATCTGCTTCAGAGGACATGCGTTAACCCCCTGGAGGAGTATAGGTTAGTTTCACGACGGATAGATATTTCGTTGAGCTTCAAAATAATGGCCACTATCCACCAGCATTACCAAGCTTGGAAGAGCCAGGATACATTTCTAAAAAGCTCTGACTGTGTTCATCTGAAAGAAGAAAATCATATACACCTAGAATTTGCAAGAATTGTTTTAAAAGTATTTAAGTAATTTTAGCAATTTACAAACTTTCTTTATTCCAAATATTCATAAGCTGTGGTGAATCTCACCTTTGCTGCTGTGGTACATGGCTCGAGCGTCTATCTCCAGCATCCTCTGCTGCCTCCGTTCGTGGTTCATCTGCTCCAGGAGGAAGCGGTCCATGTCTTTGTAGGCACTGTGGAGGACCTGTCTGTGTTCAGACTGCAGCACCATGGCCTGCTCTAGAAGACTGAGGTTCAGTCGAGCCCTGTCTAGCTCCAGACGTCTGGCTACCAGACCTGGACCCCAAACGCCTCCTCGCTCCTCCATCCTGGGCGTCTGGAACTCCTCCTCGCTGTCGCTGAACTCTCTCGCAGAGCCATACTCCTCCATAAAGGACCCTGCACTGTTTCTGTTCATGTACGCAGAAAGAGCGTCTTCGTGCAGCTGCTGGCCAAGCCGGAGTCTCTTCATAAGAGCGTCATCTGCAGGCGGACTGGGGCTGTGATGGATCCCGTTGACCTTCGTTAGGCACGGAGGACCGCTCCATTCATCTTCATCTGCCTCTCTGTCTGGAGACAGGTGATAACTGGCTCTGATCTCGTCTTGGTTTTTGTCTTCAAAGTCCTGGTTGTGTTCGCCCTCCTCCTCCTCTTGCTCATTCTGGTGTTCAGATATCTGGGCCGCCAGGTCTGGCGAACCTTCACTCGTTCGATCTGACCATGACAACAAGTGGAGAGACTTTGCGTTGTGATAGAGAGCGTCTTCCAGAACATCGCCACCGCTGAGGTCCTCATCTGAGACACAGAAAAACGGAAGGAGTTTAAATTGATGGAGCATCTGCAAGAGCTCATTACATGATTGTGTTTGGAGGGAAAATACTAACTGATGGTTTTCAGAGCCTTCTGAATCAGAAGTTGTGACGAACATGACAACTTGAGGGAAGTGAAGGAAACCACTAAATATTAAAAACCCTAATAAATAAGTAAATCATTCGTCACATTTCAAATGTGACTCTCTGGTCAAATAAAAAACACATACAATTACTAAAATGAGTAAAACTATTTATAAATGAAAATAAAAAATGATGACAAATAAACATGAAGAAGCATTTCAAATGTGATTCTTTGGTTGAATTAAATTTTTTTTAAATTTAATTTATTTAAAATCATTTAAATAGAAAAATAAAAAAATTAAAATGCTGTCAAGAATACATCATGAAATTAAAAAATGTGATACATAAAAAAAATAAAGCTTGGTAAAAAAAAAAACATTTAAAATGTGATTCTTTTGTTAAATGAAAAACAAATAAAACAATAAATTATATATATATATATATATATATATATATGTATATATACACAAATAAAATAATAAATTACATTTTAAAATGACAATTAGAAAATAATAAATAAAACATTAATTTAAAAAAACATAAAGTTTTACACATATCACAAGTGCAATAAAATATTTTAGTCTAAGACGCCATAGTTTCCATCCAAAGTTCAGATTAACTGAAATCTATACATAATTTGACCTCAAAAATAAATAAATAACATATACAAAATGTATAAATATTTACAAATAAATAAATAAACATTTCCCCTTCTAATTTAATCTTCCATCTGTTCAATTTACGTAACAGCATTTTTTTATGTACTGAAAAAAATATGGATATAAGACTACATGATATAAAGCTGCAAACGCTAATCAGAAAGAAGCACGATTTTCAATACAACTGTACTACTTTTGATAAATCCATAAAGCTTATTTGCCAGGGGTTTATAGGGAAAATAGTTCTTTTTTTTTTTTTTGGACAAATCTCTGACCTTTTATCCTTTAAAATCACCTTTAAAGGACTCCCTGGAATCGCAGCAGACCCGATTATATTAAGTAATTGAGTCAATGATTAACAAAAGAAACTATCAGCTGGATTGATTTACAATCCACCACTGATCTCTCTGAAACTTACCCGCCGGGGGTTAAAGCTCAAAATACAGAGTAAGCGCGAGATACATCTATCCTCTTAGAGAGCCTTATGCCACCCTTCAAACCATATGCAACCACTGAGTTGATTAGATATTAGAGCATTTTGGCTGCCGCTGTATGCGCTTTCAGGGGCTTCTAATGGGATCATACTGCCTTAACAAACAGTTGCTAGTCTTAAAGAGCATATAAAGTAGTCCTGCTTTTAATCCCCCCCAAAAACATCCCTAAATGGGGGATAGAGAGCTCAGTGGCATTTACAATCTCACCCGTCTCTTGCCAAAAATGGAAACCAGGCTTTGAGGGGTTAGAGTGTGCTTGCCGATGCGTTCAAACCATGCCAAACTCTGGCATAATGTCGCAGAGGTCTACTTTGGCGCTGTACGAATGCGAAGGCATAATGCTAGCGCACAACCTAAATTTTGATTCTGTTTGTGCAGATAATTATAGTTTTTATGCATGCTGCTTGAGGAAAGGGTGGATAATCTCGTCCGTTTTTATTTTTGGAATTGCATCCAATTGTACTGTATGCATGTGGAATGTTACAGCGCTGATTCTTCAGAGATGAAACGTGTCCCACACTTTTAAGTCAACACTGATATTAATCAGGACGGATCGCTAGAAAGCTCTTTACACAAATCAGCCACTTCATTTAAGTTATATTAACTTGCATAACCACTCAGTGCTTACCATATAAATAATTGACATGTAGATATATATATATATATAAATAAATAAAAAAATAACAATAATATACACACACACACACACACACACACACACACACACACATATATATATATATATATATATATATATACACACACACACACAAAAAAAAACATGTTATTAAATATTGTTTTCTGAAATTTTCAAATTCAAGAGGTTTTGCATAAAATACAAAAAAATCCCTTTGAATTACATGCAATTTCTTACCCTACTGCCATATGTCAAGCATAAACTTGATCATTTTTCAGAAAGCAAGAGTTAACTAATTTTCAAGACAGAAATCTTAAGCAAGAATTTATTATTTATTTATTTATTTTGCTGTGCATTTTATACACTTTGTAATACAGCTTATTGACCATGCAGCTTTCAAATTGTCAGTATTAATAAAATCAAGTTAGCCTTCCTCCTGAATATTGTATTTTTCCACGTGCTTTTATAGGAACTCCAGAAAACAAAATGACTACAAAACATACAGTATGTGACTAAATGTGATTATTTTGTCCTGAGATGCTTCTGAAATTTGAAAAGATGGAGATGGACCATTCTGCAGTCTCAATTTAGCCTTAATCATAGTTGTTTGGTCTATTTATTATAAATATCCAAAATAACAGTACTTATTATGTTCGGATGGTGCTGATCCATACAGAGAGACAGGAAAGCAAATAATTTATATATATAAAAAAAAATTTTCCGTAAAAAATGGAAGTAGGAGGTTGCACTAAAACAAACAGATTTAACTTTAAACTTTAATATTTTAAATTTCTGATCTCAAGAATCAGTATAACGCAAAAACAAGCAGGAACACGAAGCATCTGGACGCCCAAACCAAATAGAATCCACAGCGAATGCACTTAAAAGCGTCCGATTTTGTCGCTTTTGTCAGCAGTTTGAGGTGTGAAAACCCAAAGCGGTCCAGCGCAGATGAAAAGTTCGCCAGTTATGCTAAGACACAATTAACAGAGCAGATGATTAGGAGTTCTCTGCCATCCAGATGGAGATACAGCCCTGACCAAAAAAAAAAAAAAATTACAGAACAGTGAAAAAAAAAAAAGACTGGAGCGAACAAGGGCGAAAAATGCTTGGATGCAGTGAGTGGTTTGTGTTTTGGAACAGGTGAATGGTTTATACTCCAGAATAACCATTACCATTGTGTGTATGGAGACCAGAAGCTTGGCTGGAGTCACACACACACACACACACAACAGCACCAAATGGAAGCCTTACACCCCTTTAATTTCTCCCCTGCCTTTCCTTTTCCCTTTTTTTCCCTCATGAAATTCACATACCCCTCTCGTCCCCTACAGATCCATTAATTTCGCTACAGTCCCAGTCGCCGTCCACTCCCAGTCACACCCCGCACATTATGTCTTTGATTTTTTTTCTTTTCCACCACCACCAGCACTTCTTCAGTAGTGCACTTTGGCAAAATGCAAAGCAAACATGTTGCAAGACAGCAGGGAAATATGACAAATGAGATTTTCTTACTGCAACTTCAGAAAATAATACTACAAATTCGAAGAACGAGGAGGGGGAGGGGGAAAGGTTATGATTATTGTGGGTAATATGAAATCAGAGAAACAAATAAATTCCATTTCCAATGATGCTGTTCAATTTATTGAGCTATTTTGTTGTCCATTTAACAACCCACATGTGTCCAATAATGAGCCGTGCACATTATGCCTAATTATGTATATTTGGGCTGCGTTCGATGGTCTAACAAAAGCTTTCGAAAGGGACAATTACGTTTGTTGCTTGGTTACATCGTTAAAAATATACCAAATAAGTGCAGATTATAGGGGTGTGGAGGTACACATGTAAAGCATGGGTATTGTTGCCAACATGCTCATAATTTGATTCATTAGGAAATGGCAGCATTTTGTTTCTAGAAAGGAGACTGCTTTAAAACGTAATATCGACTTTAACGTTTCCGTGCCTTCGTTGCCAAAAATGTTTTGTTGGTGGAGTGTATGATCACTCTCTTTTGTCAACGAGGCACAATATAATTTGGTGCATTCTATTCTCAGTTACCCTATTTGCATAATTATGCAAGCAACCACACTTGCTTATAAAAAAGCACTTTTCCAGGCTGCATAATCAACCCGGCGGCAGCTACTTTTAATGCCGCGCCAGTTTTTAATCCGGGTTTCAAAGGAGTCGAGCGCAGGAAATCGCCTTAATCTGGACACCGGGTGCATAAAAAAAAAAAACGGGAATCGGTTGTCGTAAACTTCCCCGGGATGGACGGAGAAGAGATGGATGCGGGGAGGGAGGAGGAGAGGAGACGATGGAGGAGGAGGAGGGAAACAAATATATGAATGCAACAGATGGTAGTTTAAAATTCAGCGTCAATTGTTCATCAAAACAGACAAAACAACAGGACATCTGTCTACCTGCTGGAGTGTCAGTGTTCCTGGGCGCGTCTTTGTCCTGAGCGCTTGCCAGGTCTTCCTCGCTGGGGCAGGGACTGGGACTGTAGTGGCGAGGCTTCATCAGGAGCGATTTCCTCTTGTTGACTGGCGCCCCGCGGGCCCCTTCTGCGGCCGCCCGCTTTTTACCCGCTCCGAGGTGCAAGCTGAAAGCAGAACACAAGGGTCATCGAATGGATGCGTCCTGTCACAAATCAACCCAGTGTGTGATTGGTTGAGGTGCAAAGATCGGGTCATTCTTTCCCAGGTCAAAGCTGGTACTCTTACAGCTAAAACCGCTTCTTCCAGCTAAAGAAAACCCTTTTTATTAGGTCCTTGAGTAGCAGTTTGCTTTAAAGCGTGTGCAAAAAGATGCATTTACCTGACTACGGTTCAAAAGCTCAGGATCAGTATATTTTTATTATTATTTCTTAAAGTATTTCTATGCATAAACCGATTAAAAGTGACAGTAAAAACTTTAGAATAGGGAACACTAATTCACTATTAACTATGACTTTTCCCTCAATAATCAATTCCTAATTTGCTGCTTATTAATAGTTTAGGCTTTGGGTAGGATTAGGGATGTAGAAAAAGGTCATGAAGAAAAAGGTATTAATATGTGTTTAATTAGTACTAATAAATAGCTAATATTGTATTAATATGCATGCTAATAAGCAACTAAGATACCCTAAAAATCGAATTTAAGTAAATGCTGTTCTTTTGAACTTTTCTAAGAATTCGAAGAAAAAACAAAAACATCCTGGTTTTCACAAAACAAAAATTAAGCAGCACAACTGTTTTCAACATTAATAATAATAAAAAAAAATCCTGAGCAAATAAAATGGATTTTTGAAACATTATGTGACTCTGAAGATTGGAGTGATGATGTTAAAAATTCAACTTTATACATGTAACAAATAATAAATTGTTTTTATTTAAAATAAATTTTAATAATATTACTGTTTTTGCTGTATTTTATAAAAATTAAAAAAATAAAAAATAAATGAAAATAGACTTTATAATGGTGTTTCCTAATTCACATTTCTAGTCTTACTGTAAATGATTAGTTGGGACACATTATTCCAAAGACAAAAATATAATCACTCATAATTCAACCTTTGAACTGATTTTCCATTTTGGCCTTCTTATTTTTCAAGCACTTATAAGAAAGCTCTATCCAATCAATTCTGATGGATCAAATCAAGCCTCTCACTGAACATCCTGTTTCACACACAGAATATGTCCCAGAAGTAAAATGGGTGGCGAAATGCATTTTGTGCTCTTTGGGGCAGCGAGTTTGTTACAAAACTCATCAGGGCAGCATCTGAAATTCCATGCAAGATGTGACTAAGAAAATCAGCATCGCAGATCCTCATGTGTGAACTTATGTGTGAACACAGAGTCCAAAACACTCAAGCATGAACTGGCTCATTATTTTCAATGAGAAATCTGTTGCTATTATCAGCTATCACGCTGCATAATAAGCAATGATACAGAGAATAAAATGTTTGCTGTGGGCCGATAACATAAAAAAGGTTAGTGTAGCGTTTGACACAAAATGCACATAAAGACGATTAATAACATGCATGCAAAAAATGAACAGTATTTGCCACTTTATTATATTATTATATAAAAATGCAGTGTGATTTTTTTTAATTCTATATATATATATATATATATATATAATTTTTTTTTACTAATTTTGATCCAAAGTGACAGTAAAACTTTTTGTTATTTTTGTATATTTTTTTT
>JAUCMU010000050.1:2026523-2041499 GCA_032275025.1 Enteromius treurensis | reverse complement strand
TATATATATATTCTAATGATTAACCTGGTTTATAACAGTTCTCTTCCACAATTTTTTATAAATAAAAATGATTTATATTGTTTTTAATATGCATTTAATTCAGAAATAAACGGCATAATCCAAAATATGGCTTAAACTTTACCCACACGTGCCTTTTTTTCTTTTCTTTTCTTTTCTTTTTTGTTAAAGTCCTCTATTGCTTGCATCAAGATTTGTCTTTGCATGTAGACTTTGGGAAACGACAGAGGGTGAAAAATCAGAAAGAAATAAGCGTAGCAAACATTCGAAGCGCACTCAGTGCCCTTGTCCTTCCTGAATGACTGTTATGATTAGATTGTACTTTCAGTGTAATTACGGAATAAGCACTATGTGGCACTAAACAATGAATAAATAAAGACCTCCAGCTCTATCTCCACCCAGACACCTCCCTCTCTCACTCTCTCCTTCCAATCACCTTTCCCTGTTTTCTTCTCTCTCTCTTTCTCTCTCTCTCTCTCTCTCTCTCCATATCACCTGTCTGTGCTCGTATCGCGCATAGAGAGTTATGAAGACACAGGGTCTCATTGCAAGGTCACCCGCTCTCTTTCTATCTCTCTCCCTCCTGCTTTTTGTTCGTCTGTGGCGTCTGGCTGGAAAAGGGTTAAGCCAGGAATGGATTTAATTATGGAATGAATGGAATCACAATGCGCCTGCAGCAAGTTTGTGCCTCCTTATTTATTAAAGCTGCTGATGGTCCAGGTTTGATGAGCCACTTCGGGCGTAATTGAGTCATCATACAAAGAGGGTTCCACGCATTCAGAGAGGTTTTATCAGCTGCAAACAGACCTGATTACTGGCAATTACACTCTGATCTAGGAGGATGGTGGTGGGGGGGCGGGAGGGGTAACTTGTGTGTTTATAGTTTACCCCAGGAATAATTTCCACATTCATTTTACATGCTAAGTGTTTTTCGGTTGCAGCGTAATAAAGCGCAAAGCGAGAGATAGTGGCGTTTTACTTTCATTTTCCCCCTGCGCTGAATGCCTTACTGTAAGCGTAAAAAAAAGGGGAAAAGAAGAAGAAAGGAAGAAAATAATTGCGACTGAATGCGAATCGGAAAAGGCAGCTGGGGGTCTGTTTACACGCTCTTTGAATAAAATGCGAGCAGAGGTGTGAAACAAACAAATCGGGTGGAGCCGAGCACAATCCATTACGTATTATTAGTGAAAATTCATTAAATGCACCTCAAAGATTGGTCGGAATGGAATCTAAAAAACACGTATGAATATGCACGATGATAAAAAGCTCACTATTTAGGCCTTCTGCATCAAAACAAAGAAGCGGAAGAAAAGAGGCGCTCGAGATTAGAAGGGGCGGGTGTGTGTAAACGCGAGATATCAGTCTCCGTCTAGTTCATGCCAGAGACTTTAAACTGTGAAATCTGAGAACTCAAAAGCTGCTATTTTAACTTCTGTTAGCTCCTGGAATATGAGGCTATGTTTTCTTTCTAGGGCAAGCATAATTAGTTTCAGTATAATTACCTTAAAGTGCATCATCTGTCCCTAGGTCTAATGTGGGAGTAACTTCAAAGATACACTTGTTTCCAACTGTTTAAAGCATTTCTCATCTGATAAATTATTCTAGGAGAAATCTGCCAGCAAAAAAAAAAATGCTTGTTTGCGATGAAAACTGGCATTCGCTGAGATTCGTACTCATGCAAACAATTCTGCAGAAGTGACCAAATAAAATAAATACATAAACATAGAGGAGTCACATAGAGGAGCACAAAAATAGATCAAATACTCTCAGTGACTAAATAAGACAACTTTACCGCTGACAAGTTTAGATCATGACTCATGTAAAAAAAAAAAAAAAAAAAAGAGAGAGAAAAATAAATTACACACTAGCATTCAACTTTGAAAACATTTTGAAATAAAAAATGTTTTGAAATAAAAATAAACTTAATAACATAAAATATTTTTATAATAGCTGTTTATAATATGGTTCAGAAAAAAACTGCAATAAATAAATAAACACATGAATAAATTATACATTTACAGTTTTTTAATAATCAAATTATATAAAATTTAATTAAATAATATCAATTATATATATATATATATATATATATATATATGTATATGCATATAAGCTTGATAATGTTATAATTGTATTATTAATATTATTGTTGTTACTACTATAATTAATACATATAACACATGTAAACATACTATTTTGCATATTATGTATTTAAATTAGTGTTTTTCAATTTTTTTCAAAATATTTTAACTGCTATTTCTGAAAATGATAATATAGCTACTTCAGTTTTAAGTCATCATAGTCAATCCATATAAAAAAAAACAAACAAAAAAAACTATTAATAATTTATAAAAGTAGTATCACTGATATGAAGAAAAAAACATGAATTACAGAATTTTTTTAACCTAATTTAAAAAAAAATAAATTCCAAATTGTTCCTTTTTAGTAATATCACGCACACACACACACACACATCTAAAATAGTATTGTCAGACTTTTAAAGTCCCGTCTGGACAGACAGTGCTACTTTAAGTCAATAAGGTTTATTAAAAGTGATTCAGGACACAGATATATATTGGAAAAGTTACTGAGCGATGCAAATAGCCACTATTTATTTATGCTAACAATTGCATTGCATTGTCTCTACATCTCTCGTTCAAAGCCTCAGATATCGCCTCCCTTAATATGGTTTGAAGCATAAAAGGGCATCTGAAACCGAAATGAGATGGCCAGGTGTTAGCAGGGACAACTTCCACGGCCGTCCTCCGTTATCAGCGAGCACTGATCCGGCCCATTGTTTCAGGACGGGAAGGTATCTCAATAGAGAGGACGCATGAGTACTACCAGGTGGTCGGCAATTTGTTGAAGCCGTGGCTACCATTCGATCTAAATCCTGGAGCACAAAAGCCAGGTCTCCAGGCTCTGAAGCCCTTGGGCTCCCCCCCAAAAAAAGAAAAAATGGAAAGCTAGGGAGGGGGGAAAGTATATCACGGGCAGGGTTTGAAAGGAGAAGACCCTTTAAACTCCCGATTCCTAATAAGATTGAAATGAACAGCTCGCATGGCAGCTGTACTTTTCCCAGGGTTAATTACCTTTCACTGCACTTGCCTAATGAGTCAGCTGTTCCTGTCATTAAACAACTCCACTTCACCATGGCTTCTTCATCCTCCACAAACACTGTCCCTCCTGTTTGCTCACTTGTTCCAGCTGGGGTGGGCTGAGACGGAGAGGGAGAAAAGGGAAAGGTTGCCCTTCGTGGCATATGTTTGGAAACTGGCGGCCGCTGACAGTGTTGAGCTCTGATTATGAAATCCAACCCCAAAACAATCTGGCAACACAAGTGGAGGTGAATTACACTTCAAACTCGGATTCGCTCAGAAATTTCAAATTTGATGGGAAAAATATTCCAAAATCACATTCGTACAACTTTGTGAAACATGCAACTTTAAAAAAGTATTATGACAATGATAACGATGATATTTATAAAAAAATAAAATAATTATTATATTAAAGCAGCAACTACTTATGATTAATATAATTACTTAATGAGGACAAAAACCTTTTACACTTAAAGTAGAATACATGCACATTTTTTTATTAAAAATATTAATAATAATTAGATTAAAACCACAAGTAATTATTGGCATTATTTCAGTTCATTTATTAAGACAAAAACAATCATGTGTAATCAGTTTTATGTGCTACTTAATTATAATAAATAAATAATAAAAATTTAAAACTACAACTTATTTTGATTATTTGATTTAAATTCGATAAAAAATCCACAAAAAATAAATTAATAATAATAATAGTGCATAATATAATCTATAAAGTAGAATGTATGTCCTACTTGTAATAATTCATAATAAAATTCATAATATTGATCCTACTAATATTACTACTACTAATAGTATCAATTTAACAACAAATAAATAAATAATAATAATAAGATTGTAATCATTAAAACTGCAGCTAAACGTCTTAATTTAAGTTACTTTATTGAAAAAAAGTAAGTTCCCTCTATTATTGAGTCTTTTTTTCTCCCACAATTGTTTTTTGTTGTTGCTTAAAAGTAACTTGAATAATATTACCGATAATTATTAATGCATTCATATAAACTTTGAAGTCTCATTTATACATATAATAACGTACTTTTGTAAAAATACCATTGAATATAAGGGTACTTGAGTCTCGTTAATGAAGTTATCAGAGAACCGCTGCCGTACATAAGCTGACACAAGTAAAACAAACCCACATATTCAACTCAAACGGTGTCAAATCCCTATATAAACCCAAAGGAGCCGGTCTCTAACCCGCTAGAACGTCCTCTTTGGCATCTAAACACACAGCAGCAGCACGGACCTCTGCTTCAGCACATCTCCGGCTCTGCTGTCATCGTTTCAGGAAGATGCGGCGCAGGCCGGATACTGCAGCTCAGGCTGTTCGGGGAGTTTTAAGTGATTTTTGCCAGTGTGTGGTGAAATCCCCCGGCCACCTGGATTACAAACTCTAGTCCTTTAACTCATGCCAGTCTAAATCCATGTTAACTCGGATTTACCTCTGGCATAGGAATTCCCAGTCTGAGTAAGCTTTGTTTGGAAAGAGTTGCGCCTAAGTATTTTATGCATTAAAAAGAGGACTAGTGGGGAATTCTGATTTAACTAAAATGTCCAAAAGAGCTGAGGGATCAGGATCATGGATTTATCAAGTCTCATTCTGTAATCTTCTAATAAATAGAATGGATGCGTGCACACTCTGGTCATAAACTTGTTTTTACAACTTGCTTTTAAGGTGCTTACAATGAATTATGTCTAGGGTTGGAAATAAACTCACCAAAAAAAATCCCATAATTGCCTTATTTTATCCTAATAACTAGAGTACTTGTGTAAGCCATTCGTAAAACACACACACACACACACACACACACACACACACACACACACACACACTATTTCTGTATAAAGCTCATTATAAATGACTAAACCAATAAGAAAAAAATGTCACCTCTTCAAAAGAAAACATCCTAAAATGTCCCTAAAGAGGAGTTCACTCAGTACTAGGGGCAAGCTAAGCAAACACACACACATATGCAGACACACACTCATTTGTGACCCTACAGTGAGGTCACACTATTTTCTACTTAAAAGGTCAAAAAAGGCACATTACGAGTTTAAAACAAGCTTCCCAGACCAGCAGATGGAACTTGAACATGATTATGTGCATCAATAAAATGAATAATCTTTAACGAAATGTAAATTTGACTTAACCCCAGGATTTAATAAAGAGGATGGATTCTGAACACTCTTAACCCATATTCTCATAGTCAGAGAGAGAGAAAAGATATGCATCTTTTAAAAAGGACCAAATGTTTGACAAAGTAGTACTTTGGAAATTGAAGTCATTTCAATCTCTAGATTTCAAACTATCTGGGAACATTTGATAAAATTGTATATAAAAAAAACAAAAAACAAAAACAGTGTGTGCATCACATCTGAACCACACACACACACACACATATAAATAAACAGCCATGTGGCAAACTAATACAATCCTAGTTTACATTATTTATGCATTTTTGCTATTTTTAAATTTATTGCAAATTTGTAGGGAACCAAAATTAATATTTTATATTTCAACAAAAGACTGCGTGCATCATATTCGGAGCGAACAAATAATTTAATAATATAAATATAAAAATATTTAATATATATTTTACCTATTTATTTATTCATAGTTTATTCATGGATTTATTAATATTATTAATGCATGTATGATATTTAACATTTTCATTCTTTATCCTATCTTTTTTTTTTATTTTACATTATAATAAGAATATTCATTCAACATAAGCCAATGCCACAATAAAAAAAAGAGAACGTTTTAAAGCATGAAATATAAATTATTTATAATTATTTATTTCCACTTTCTTTAAAAGCAAACTTTGAGAGCAAGCGAAGCGTGACTTAACGTCCTCTAAATCATCAGTTAACCGTGCAGCATGAGGTCCACAAAATCAGCAAACACAAGGTCTTGATCTGCATCTTTGGAAGAACCCACTTAAGTTTTCACCTCGAAACACCACGCTTCCCAAAATCTACAACTGATCAAACGAACAAGCCTCGCGGCGGAATTCAAGAACTGCAACAAAAGTAAAGAGTACATACGGAAAGGCAAACAATGCGTTAATTACATTGAAGAGTTTTATCCAAAGGAGAGTGTCTCCACTCTGACTCTGAAACATACTTGCGGGAGCATCACCCCTCTCAAACACGACCCTGGAAATGACAGCTTACAAAAAAGCACTGCACTTGTCTTGATGCATTTCACAGATCAAACCCTCCATCCAGCCGAGCATCTTTCTCACCCTCTACCCACCTCTCGGCTTCTCTCCCTCTCTCCCTGAACAAACACATACGCGCAGACGGACACAAACACGGTCAGCGGGGCAGTGAAGGACCACCTGACTTACCACGTCCAAG
This sequence comes from Enteromius treurensis, assembly GCA_032275025.1. Classification (NCBI taxonomy): domain Eukaryota; kingdom Metazoa; phylum Chordata; class Actinopteri; order Cypriniformes; family Cyprinidae; genus Enteromius; species Enteromius treurensis. The sequence goes on along the minus strand of JAUCMU010000050.1, from coordinate 2,035,002 downwards.
CTAGCTTTTCACAGCGACATGAAAGGTGTTGTTGGAGGAGAGCAGAGGAGGTGGGGTCGTGTCTTGCTGTTGTGTCGCGTGGCGAGAGTGCTTTGGGTCTCTATCCCCCCGTTTGCCCCCCTTCAGCCTTTGTGTCATTCATTTAACGACCAATCTCATTAGGCAGCGACGCACAATGGGCTGAACTATTTTCAGTACAAATATACCACATGGTGACCCTCAAGGTATAACTTATGAAGGTCTGTCTAATCTCATAAAAGATGGATTGGAAAAGAAAAAACGGTTCAGGGGTGTTCCAGGAAAGGTCACATAATAAATTAATAAATCAAGGAGAGGATGCTTTCATATATGAACTTGAATAAAACATTGCTTTGTGTCTTAAAATATTCAGCCATAATCTAATAAACGACTATAGTAAATGTGATTAATGCTGTTTTAATTTCAGTAATGTTTCAAAACATGCAACATTAGAATAAATCTGTATAGTGTAAAATCAGCATGAAGTCATCTATAAACATGCTATTAAAATGTGTTAACTTGAATACATTAAATTACTGATTAAATATTAAAATATGTAAAACATATTCTCATTTTTTAATATTTACCATCAGTAAAAATATATTTTTAAAGAGAGTGTTTTTTAAAAATATCAATTTAATACAAAAATATATGTTTTCATGTTTGATTTAGTATTTTTTATATCAAACTGATGTAAAAAAAAACAAAAAAAAACCTTGAATGGATAAAGTATGACAAACTATTACTAAAAAAATGTAAACTTATATGTTTTTTTTTTTTTTCATTGGTGTGACCATAACTAAAAGTATAAGCATGAAACAAATAATTACTTTAATGTTTTAGGAATAAAAAGATAGAGTGACAATATCCCTAATCAAATCAAAGAGAAGAGTGTTTTAAAAGCAAATTGAAATAATTCTGACACATCAATAGATAAGCTATAGCAAGCTATCGATGAAAAGATAAATATTTAATATTAAACATTTTATTAATAGTATTATTATACAATAGATACTAATATTTGACTAAAACCAGATTTAAAAAAAAATATTATTATTACTTTAATTTCTTTAAAGTTTAAGAGACACAGCAAGCTATTAATTCAGTTTTGTAAATTTATATCCTTAATATTTCCACCCTGACCACAACTGAAATAATTGTTATTATCATTATCACTTTATTTACTCCAGAATTATGATCAATGAAAAAGAGATGGAGTGCATTGTCAATATCGCAATTCAAAGCAAATAGAAATATCCTACAAGCAGAGCGATGTTTGGTAAGGTTGCACAGTGTCCTTCTGACTCCATATTGTCTTTCTGCTCATAATTCCATGTAAAATGCATTAAGGTGGGACTCACACCAGTGGCAGCTGTCCATAATCAGCAGGGACGTGTCTATTGGCTAACTTGACCCATGTCAGTCGACAAAACAAACAGAGATGCACACACACACACACACACCATTAAAAAAAAGATTTCTAAAGCCCAGGACTTGCCGAGCGAGGTCACTGGAGATTTTCCAGACAAACGCAATCCGGAGGGGTGCTGGATGGTGTGTGTGTGTGTGTGTGTGTGGTGAAGGGGTGGTGGATAGTGTGGTTAAAAGAGGAGGGGGGTGGAAGAATAAAAAAGGACAGGCTTAGAATCTCATTTTACCAGACCGCACACAATCTGGGCTCCCACTGAACTATCTCTGCCTGACCGCTTTCTATTTATCCCTTATCAGTGTTTACCAACCGCTACTTCTCTTTCATTCATACTGTGCGGCAGTTCTCTTACTATCAGTCAACAGCTGACACCATGGAACAGCCTCAAAGGCATAGGAAAGGATCAAAACTGAACCAAAGCTGTTTAAACAATACAACAGAGGAAATAAATTCATAAATCCTAATTCTTCCCAGCCCACAAGGGTGCAGGCAGATCCTTTATAGTTAGGCCAACAAACACACCCGCAGCCAATGAGGTAACACTGCTATCAAGGTAGATGCTAAAATATATTCAGAGGGAAAAAGAGTGTCAAAAAGGCCCATGTAATTTTAATTACACAACGTGGCTCGCTGCCTCTTCGTGCTTTAACTTCGATGCACTTCTATTTTTGCGCTGGATTCTTTTCAAATCGCATTCGATCTGTTATATCAAACATTTGACGTGTCGCTTCAATCTCTCAAAAGCCAATCAGATGGCGGGGATTCGGCGCCTTTTGTTTCAATTTACACGTTTTCGGTTAATTGCGAATATAATTCCAGAGTCATCGCATCAAACGCTCGCCGCTAGAAATCAAACGCCGCTCTATTGTGTGTAATCTTCCTGCCACGCTCTTGATTTCACTTGCATTTCCCCAACACACACACGGCGCTCTGTTTTCCTGGACTACTGTTCAAAAGTTAAGTAATTAATTACATTCAGTCTATCACCAGCTGCTCCACAGCAGATGGAACATTTTTAAAACCTTGTTGAATTAAACCCACAAAATTCATTTGCCTGGATTAACCAAGTGAAGTTTGTGCATGGATGGCTTTGTGGAAGGGGGTTAAGGAACAACAACAAAAAAAAACAGGTAACAAGATGTTACACTGATACACAATTACAACGTGAACGTTTGGGCGGCGTGTCCTGATTTATTGAGCCAAAATGGCAGCGTGTCGATCTTTTGTGTCGTGCTTGGAGTTTTACCCTCCTGAAGGGGTGTAAATGAGCAGGTTAAGAGGTCAGGAGGGTTAAAGCCGAACTCGGATGACCTTCGATAAAGCAGAGGAGAGCGTTTCTGAGGAAGAGAGTCTGTTCAGCACTCATTTTGCAGAGCAGCACCATGGACAGTTCCCTTAACTCTCATTACACCACAGGATGAAACTGTTGCGCTTCTGTAATGCAACTCTAAACCTGACATTATTTGAATGAAACGTGACAGAGGAGTATAAAATATCCTTCAGTTTGCTCAGGCGACACGCAATACTGTTGGCTTTTACTTCGCAGCGAATGAGGACTCGTTTTAATAAAGGAATCATACTTTATCACAGAAAATGCTGATTTTTATGATGTCTACCAGGAGATTTAGACTCAAAACTACAGTGATAAAACAGAGGAGTAGGTAGTAAATGATCTGTTACATTAAAATATGAACATAGTATTTTCATGAAATATATAGATGGCCAAAAAATATTATTTTATTAATATGTTAGTAAAAACAATACATATTAATCAATGTACTTAGCAGAGTGGGATAATATAATGATGATGTTTTTAACCCTTTTTAGAATTTACCGAACTAAAATGATGATGCTGTTTAATTTTTTTATTTTTTTGCGGCCTGGAAAAAAAATCCAGGTGCTTGTATTGAATGTATTCATCAATAACAACCAAAACTATTAATAAAAAATAACCTGTTGACTCAAATTTCGACTTTCTAGCTCACATGCAAACTTAAGTGTGCTAAAATAACTGCTTTATATGATGCCTTTCAGTTCAGTTTGCAATGACATCTCAGTAGTGTCTTTTAATGTTGCAAATTTCTCTCTTGCACAGAATCCTCCGCGTCACCAAGTCAAAATTTCTGCTCGTCTACAATATAAAACACAACCCTAAAGTCCGTTTTATCCGTGACTCCAAATGAACACAGATCTGAGCTTGCTTTTCAGGTTGCGAGTGCGAAACTAAACAGAAACCAAACGGCGTGCGACCGAAACACGGCAGATTGAAGGCAGCGCTAACGCAGCCTAAAGCCTGAAAGTTTGAGATGAAAGACAGGAAGGGCTGTGTGTGCTCAGCTGCTGTACTGAAAGCCCAAGCTTTGTGCTAACACACAATGCTAACACGTCTAAGACTCGCTTAAACCCTCCGGCACACGCACAGGGACTTTAATTTAGGTAGACAACATCTACTGTTATCTGTGTGATTAAAAAATAGGTCATTTTTCTTCAAATACACAGTTTGAGCTGTCTAATCTGCCCTCGTGCTCTATGGATCCCAAAAGTCGCTTTTGGTGAACAATACAAAAAAACAAGCATAAAAATAAAACGTAAAAAATGCTCCAAATATTTACAATTTAAAAACATTAAATAATACATTTAAAATATATAGTTTTATTATTAAAACTAGAAGTAAATTGCTACCAGGAACATTCTAAATTCTGATTCTGATTCCAAACTTTTTTTGTGCACCGTCACAGCAACGCATCCTCTCAGCTCGAACGCAAACAGCTCGATCTGCCACCCAAACACCGACCACAGACGGCTACAGCGACTGTCACATCAAAAAAACAAGCGGAACACCAACCTACTTGACTGATGCTGAAAGTTAGCTGCGGATTCTGTGGTCCCTGCTCGGCTGATGCTCTAGCGCTGGAGCCGGTAGCTTTTGAAAGGTAGTCCCCAGGAATATGACACAGTATGTCTGTGACAGCCCCGAGATAAGCACCTGCGTTCTGCTCTCTTTCTACGTCACACCTCCCTATTCACAAGCTCTCAATATGATGCACATTTGCACATCAACAGCAACCCCTCCACTACCCCACACACACACACACACACACACACACACACACACTCACACACACACACTCCACTCCCACATCCGCAAAACATAAAAACCGGCGCATGGAGGGGAGGAACAGAGAGTTTTTTTTCCCTTCTCCCATCACTCTCCACATGCACACACTGATTTATCCTGCTTTTTCCAACATGTGCATGCATCTGCGTGGATATGCATGCTTAAAAAGACTAAACTTTGCTTGTATATTGTTGCGATGGGTGTTTGGGCATATGTCCTTCCAAGCACCCCCCCTTTACCCCCATCCCACTCCACCCACAATCTCTCCTCCCCCCATATCAGTTACCATGCAAATGAGATGGAATGTCAGCCTTCGGTAGCAGATGGTCAGAGATGATAACAATGGCTCAACAGACCAGTTCCAATGTCTGCCACTTTATTGCTACGGAAACAACAAGCAGAAGTATATGTAATGAGAGGTCGGCCTGGTGAATGTTTTTTTTTTTCTTATTTGCACTCCGTGCCCTTTTTAAAATGAGTCTTAACCGGTTTTATGCCATTATGTATTGCACGAGTGCTGATGGGTCATTCTATGAAACGGATGCTGTTTGATGAGGTGCTTTATTAAATCTTTTTTTTTTTTTAAATCAATCAGATTTTTCAGTGTTAACAAACTGTCATCTTGAGATAACAATGTAATTATGCTTTCAGACAGGTTGATGATAGCATGCTTAACAGCTTTACAATTTAATTTAATTCTACATGGTTTTTATAACAAGATGCTTCTTATATTTCTGATATTTCTAATATGATGAAAATTATTCGAAGAAAAAAAAAATATGTAAGAAATCATGCAAGTTGTGCAACAATGTATGAGTTAAATTTAACCATATAGCCTTACGCCTCATTCAATCCCTAAACTTTAAAATCATCATTGAATTAATTGAAGATACTAATAAAAGTACTTTAAGTACATTCCAAATTGTACAATATTGTACAATCATGCCATACAGATATTTTGACAAAATAATAATAAAAAGTTATATGAACAGAATGAATTATAGTAAAATAATAATTCTGAATGAAAAATATAAATATTAGAAACATGATTGTCATTTTAAGATGGCTGATTTATGAAATGCACTTTTCTAGTTTGGAATTTACAAAATAAATATTTCAAATATATTATAAGTTAAAACCACATTACTTTTTTCATATTAAAAACGTTAGCATGGATTAGATTATAATTTCAGTTCATAAAGATTATAAGAAAAATTATAAGTTTGGGATTTAAATAAATAAAGAAAGTTTTTAATGTTAATTATTTCAAAAATGTACACATTTATGGCTTTAAATATATAAAGCGGTTTTGCAGTTTAAATTTAAATTAGCTATTTCTACAAACTTTTCTATGATTATCATAACCCTATAAAATAAATCATCCTCTTCTGACATAACAGAAAATATACATATATATATATTTACACAATTATATATATATATACACATATATATATTTATATATACATACATACATACCAAAAAATTATTAAATGGGATCCTTGTTGCATGTTTTTATTTTATTTATTTATTTCTTTTCTGGAGGAGTTGGACAAAATGGACAAAAACTGTAAAAAAAAAATCTTATAAAATCTAAAAACAAACTGTATTCACCAAACATTTTTTATGCTAAGTATGTAAGACAAGCCACATCAGCCCCCCCAAAAAAAAAAAAAAATCCATTAAAAAAATATATTTTTTATATGTTTAGAAAATGTCTATATTAGCACATAGTAAAGCTCTAACTGTCTCCTAAAATCCTCTAAATCATGTACACAAGTCTGTGCGTTTGATGTTGTTTAGTGACTTAGAGAAGCAGGACTAGTAATTACGGGAGTGATGAGGTGTAATACCTCCCTGTAGACTGTCACTTTTGGGAAAGGTTCCCGTCTGGAGGACATGGCGTTTACAGGGTGTGACAAAAAAAACAAAAAAAAACAACCCGGCGGCAATGATGTCACGGCACTCCTTCAGCCGGCTGACTTTTGCAAACACACACACACACGCGCGCGTAAACGTACACCCATCAGCAGGAGCAAACAGCGAGTGAGCCTTTAACAAACACAGGCCGGATTACAATGACAAAGAGCGCCACACTTCTGGAGGGTGAGGAGAGGGTTTGAGGGGGGGGAGGACGCCCATGGCCAAGCGCTCAAAATGAGTGAAAACGCACGAGGGGCCCACAAGATGCTCCCATCTGATGCGTCTCCGCATGTGTGTGTGTGTGTCCTTGCCAAGACCCCTTCAAACCCCCCTTTCCCCGGGTTCAGCGAAAGCTCATATCTGTTTTGTTCTTTTCTCCAGAGGATAAGGCGCAAGCACAATGTCCGGCGAGTTTTTCATCAGCCGAGCGTGAATTTTGAGGAACAGAGACAGAAGGGCAGGTCATTACAAAAGGTTTGGCGGTTGATCTTGTTGTAGATTTCATTTGAAAGTCTAATTCTGAATAACTGCTTTCGGGAGGTTTGTCACTTCTATAAGTGCGAGAGGACAGATTGGACGCACTTGCGACATAAAACGACATGTTTCTTTCTTCCGTAATCTCCCGCGACACGAGTGAGGAGTTGTCGCTACAAGCGTCTTATTTAATGGAAAACCTGTCTCCAAGATCCAAAGACTGCGCAAGCTGATTCCAGGTCAAGACGCGGCTGATCTCTCGTAATTTGCCGAGACAGCTGGTGAAAGAAAAGAACACGACACATAAATAAGTTTTAAAATGGATCAAGTTTGTTACAACAGTCTTGATGAATCGGTGGATATATATATATGAAAAAAATCCTTGCACTTGAATATTGTGTTGTTGAAAGTAGAATATTAAACATGCTTTTCCATCGAGGATGTGCGGAGCATCAGGAAGTGAATAAAAGTGCATTCTGGGTGTTTGATTTGGGGTTTTATAAATAATAAAATAAAAATCGCACACATGCCACAATAGGTGTATATTAGAGGGAAAATTAGAGCTAAAGTGGGCGAAATGAAATGACATGTCACACAAAGGTCTGCGTTTTTCAAAGTACACTGCATGTTTGGAGAAAATGTTTGATTGCGTTTATAAAAGTATCACACTGGGTCACACATAATGTCTAAAAGCTTTTTGCATTAGTCCGCCAATTATGTAAGCAAAGTTAAATGCATCTGGACCCTGTTGTTTATGTGCCTTAGTCAATCCTACACGCGCTGTGACGAATAACTCTATACTTTAGACAGAAATGCTTACAGTGCTACATTTGCTGCAGTATTTTAAAGACCCTTCCAAACATTTTGAGAGCTCAATTATGGCACTTGTAGGCTAATAGTTCACAAAAACTGAAAATGATGTTATTTACTTGCACTTGTGTTGTTCAAAAGCAGAGGGAGTTTGTTTCTTGTGTGAAAAACAATAGGAGGTTGCTCACTCAAAAAAGGACATAAAAGTAGTGTATGACTGTACAAATCTCTTAAAGTCAGCTTTGTTTAAGGAATAGATGAAACCGTTCAGTGAAAATACAGGCCGGATGTAAATCAGACTTCGACATATTTATATTTTGTGGGTCGTGATTGGCTACAGGACATGTGAGAACCAATTGATGCCAAAACTTTATTTGATGAACAAATATGCTCACTACAGTAAAGGGATCTTTTTATGTTTAGTCAATAAACCTTTACATTTGAAATATTGATCTGGTATTATTAAATGTTGATGTCATGGACCTTCAAATATGATCCACTTCGACGGAAAAAAAGTATTTAAAGATATTTAATTGCATTCCTTAATCATTTTACCATAGCTATACATATTTATTATTTTTAAAGACCAGTTATGTAGTGTGAAAAATGCTTGATTATTATTATAATATTATTGATTATAATTATAAATAATTTTTAGATTGTTACGGTAATAAAGGCAAAGCAAATCTAATAAAAATGTTATCGGA
>JAUCMU010000050.1:1994347-2010580 GCA_032275025.1 Enteromius treurensis | reverse complement strand
ATATGAAACGTCCTCATTCACTGCTACAAACTGATAGCGGTCAGATAAGTATGATTTGAACCATGCTAAGGCACTTCTACTAATGCCAATAGAGGTTTCTAGTCTATTCAAGAGAATGTCAAGAGATCAGATGATAGAAGCAGGTCATTAGTAACTCTAATCAGAGCAGTCTCAGTACTATGAAACGGTATAAATCCTGACTGGAAGTCCTCACAGATACTATTTTTCTGTAAGAAGGAATATAATTGTGAGGATCCTACCTTTACTAGTATCTTTTATAGAAAAGGGAGATTTGAGATTGTATGTGTGCGTATAAAATCCACGAAAGCATATTTCATCAAATTCCCCAAAATTGCTTTAATAACTACAGTCCTGTTTTATTGGAAACCCCCAATCAGAGAAAAAAACAACAAGTTTTTATCCAAATGTAACACCTCCAGAAACGACTTTCAATTTTGGATGATGTCAGCTAGCCCTCTTATTTTGAACTCCTCCCCCAATCACGTTCCAATTCATTCCAAATGGCTAAAACCAACCTTGTTTGGTCACAGAAATTTCCAGTTAAATGTCTCACATTACAAAATAAAACTGCTTGTGGGCCTGTTTTTAGGAGGTACTTTTTTATGTATATATATATATATATATATATATATGTATAAAAGCATAATCCAAAATAGTGGCAACTTTGTGAATCCTCGTGAGCGCATTTATCCACGACTACTGGATTCTTTTCCCTGCCAAGGGTGATACACCGCATGTTACAGAGGACAAAACATGTCACGTAGGACTGTGCTTTGAAATCATCCTGGCCTCGGCAATTTTTATTAAAACACAACCGAGAACAACGATTGCTAGTATGCGTTTTAATCACATTTGCAAATTTTCCACGTTTTCAATTAGAAAACTGAAAAGCCTGAAAATCTGTCGACATGTACAGATTAAACGACCATAAAACGAGGGCGACTGGAGGTACGGATCCACCTCAGCTCTTGTCAGCTTCCGCTGCAACCCGCCGGCTAAAAATAAAAACTTGGCAAAGTTGTGCACATCGCTTATTGGTCCTATAGTTTGATTTCACATTTAGCATGTGCGGCCCCCCCTCGCGTAAACACGGCATTCTTCTCTTCCCGCCATACAATGAGACTTGAGTGACTCTGGCAGCGAGCTCTGGATCGCTGCTCCTCAATCCACCAGTGTATGTTATCAGCAGGTAAACAAGCTTTCCAACAAAGCCATAATGGAACTGCAAGCGGCATAAAGAGGCTCATCTCAAAAAAGCTATACAGTCCATCAAAGCTGGTGTCATTCCTTCTGCACACGAGCTGCGGCTGCAAAAACACAGCCATTTTCCTTCGCCAGATATCTGCCGATATACCACCTGGGAAGGTTCGGACCAGTTATCTGTAACTTGATAAAGAGCAGTAGCGATGAGGACAGATGAAACATGAGATTGAACATTTTGCCAAGTTCACTCTAATCCCTTTTGAGTTCGAAAATATTTACTTTCTCCGTGGCTAAAAACATCTGCAATTCCCATATTTAAGTTTACACATTGCATTCTTGGCCATAACATGCATATACACAAGCATATCACTATAAATGTACAGAATGTACTAAAATGAAACTCTCTTTGGCTGCCAATCAAAACAAGGAGCTTTTTTTTCCCCAGAGTTTGATCAACTGAATCATCTGGTGTGGTGTGAATACATATTCTATTCTCTTCCATGGCACCAAATATCACGCTATATCCTACGGTCTGTCAATCTGGCTGACACACACACACACACACACACACTCATACAAACATGCATAATGATCTTTGTCTGCGACATAAAAAGTATCTTAATATAAACTCTATTAATGCTGCATTTGAAATAGAACGTTTAACTTGCAAATGTATAAATATTGCACATATTGCAGCGTTTGACGAGCATGCTGTAATGATATATTATTACAAGCTGAGGCATTACACCTTCTGTCATCATGTGGACGCAAGCCACGTTCACACAAGACGCAAAAGGTGAGAATCATGTGGCGTTTCTGTGACCAGCAGCGGTTCATCCTGTTGCGCTGAACAAATAACAACGCACTCGATGACTTTTAAATTCACTAGACTTTAAATTAGGCTGCATAGTTGCTTACAAGAATACACGAATCTGCTAAATAAACCACAACACAACGTTTATTGTGGTAGAAATATGGTTAATTTTCATCAGAGACTGAAAGTTTGTATTTTCCAGAAAAATTTACAATAGGTCTAGGCTATGTACTGGTCCCATCTGTAGACTGGCCAATAGCAGACCTGGAAACTTGTTTGATTACAGTTGCACGATTTATTTTAGCAATACAATCTAGTAGTACAGTAATCACACATCGTTTTTGAGTGAGGTTTATAATAATTGCAATAAACATCTAAGAGGATTAGGTCCAAGTTTATTTAGATGGGAATTCCTCTGTGAGGTTGGATTAATCAGACCCTTTCATGGCAATAAAAGTATTAATTTAAAGATGAAAAAAGGTGTTTGTATGGCTCTGATGCATCATTTAAAGGAACTGAATATCAATACTGTATGATCAAACAAACACGGCGTCTTTGCTCAGTAACCCATGACACTTGCTCTTCAATGTTTATCTCTTACTGGGAATGCACAATCCTCCATCTTGAGTAGAGGCACTCGAGGTGAATGAAACATGTCTGTTTAATGATCGTTTTGAATGTGCGCGGCAATAAAATAATCTTTTGAGAGGCTGTATATTACAGAGCCAAAATCGGTTGCTCAATTTCCACACACAAAGAAGGAAATTTGATGGAATTATAGCTATTTCCAGGTCTCATCTCTTATTGTAAAGAATAAATGTTGTTTAATTTCTTCGTTTTGATGTGTTGACACACTGAGCCCAGATCATTTTCCACTCAAACCTCTAAAAGCTCCATCTCTATTATCAACTAGCGATGGCGGGATATTAGTTGACAGCTGTTGTATGTAATTGTGCAGTCGCCGCTATTAAAGGCCTTAAACAGGGCAAGACTGCAGAAGTCAAAAATCTCCTCAAATCTACTCTGACAGCAGAGTAGCCAATTGACATTTATAAAATGCTAAATATTAATGGTGAAAATATTTATATATCTGGTTAATTACTAAGACAAATATAACTTAATCTGCTTTAAAGTCAATCAGAACAGATGTTACAGAGACACTTTGATTGGTGCCGATTATATAGTTACATATATATATTATATAGTTATATATAGATAGCCGATTTCGTAACATCTGTTGTTAAATTACAAAGATGCAGGCAATTTATGCAATTGTAAAAAGTGGGAAAATGCCATGCTAAAGCGAAACACAGCAAATACACATTTAGTTGAAGATTAAGTTATGACTGAATTTGTGTCTCATAGACCATGATCTGTCCTGTGACAAATGTGTTTGACTCAGCTATGCTCAAGAAAACAGTGTGATACCGATATCAAATCAATCATGCTGTAGTTACTGCGTTATTTTAGATTATAACTGCATGAAGCATCATGTTATGTCTTTATTATGTCTCATCTGATCTTGCTTCTGAATCTTTCTTTTTTTAATTTCTCTATCAAATCTCATAATATACTGGATTAAAACAACTCATTAAAATTAAAGGATCATATTCCTATAAAGTGAGCAAAGGGGATACATTTCAAATCATGTATTTGAGCAGTTACCTTTGTTTCAATGTGATGTCAGGTGCTGCGTTGCTAGCAAAAAACTGGCAATTCATTACGAAATATATATTTTTAAAGAAAATTGCTGGGTTAAATATGGACAAAATCAGCGACAGGGTTAGCAAAAATCATCTTTCATATTTTGATTTAATTAACAATAAATATAATACATTTGATGTGTCATTTTCTATCCTATTTGCATTTTGTACAATCCCTTTAACTTACAAAAGTCTTGCGTTACAAGAGGAAGTGACATCATTTTGGAGGGAAAACAAGAGCACTAATGAAAACATCAGCAATGGATTGGATCAATTGTGTTTTGTAATAGAACTTCTAAAACAAAAGTCACTTATGCTTTGACAGCGTTTGACACAATAATAATGATCAAAATTATATTTTAGTCTTAAACTAACAGAGAACGTTTTTTCCTCTCCATCGTGTATAAAAAAAAACCAATTTAATTAATTTAATTAATAAAGCTAAAGTGCATATTTCAGAAAAACAAATACTACTCCTAAAAGTTTTTTTTTTTTTTTTTTGTAGCAATGCCATAAAAGTACAATTTTTGAAACCTTTTTAGGTTAGAATAGCCATAAAATACCAATTAGCATGAATGGTTAGGAATGTCATAACTTTTTTTTTTCCTTTAAAAAGAATGGAAAGATTTCATAAATGTTAAAGATGCTTCACAGAACCAAAATTCCAATGAAGAACCTTTGTTTTTTTTAGAGCACGGTTCCTCTGCTCACTATCTGTACACGGAAATAAAATATTACAAGCCACGTGCATTGTCATCAGCCTGTTAATTCGGCATATTATCAGCTTTTTGGTGAAGCAAACACCGTTTGGAAGGATGTCACACCAGCGCCGAGCTCCGTGGTGTCTAGCATGGGTAAGTCCCGGCTCCACAGTAGGGGGCTGTAAACATTTACACTGAGAGGCTGTCCATTCCACATGGTTCTCCTTCACCAGCAACCTCAGCATCTCGCGTTTAGTCATTCAGGCCTGTCCCGAGATACTACGAATCACACCATCAATTTATGAAAACGCCATCCAAATGTGACAGCCGACTTATGCTAAATGGAGCAAATAAAGCAAAACATTGCCGAAACACCCCTAGGCCCACATGGTACCGAAGGCTCGGCGGAGAGCTGCTATGCTCCCCGCTGTGAACTGGGAAAGTGATGTTGGTGCGCCGTGCTCCTCCAAGAGGGTAATACCGTTCCCGGGCCCCGATCGAAGCCCTTTTGAAGTCTGTTGCGTGCGAGAGCGTGCCAACGTTAGCACACGACGCTAGCTAATGCCCCCACAAAAGCCAACATTCGACAAGGACCGAGCTGAAAGAGAAAATACGTCTAAGTTGGGAATAATTCCCTCAACCGCCGTACCTCGGCACTGCTTTAATTTTAGACGGAGCACGTTACGTAAGTGACAGACAATTGCAATAAAATAGATCCCATTAATTCCTGACACGTATGGGCTTGTTTGCTATTCATTAGTTTAGTTGACACAATAGAGGCGTAATTCTTTTAAAATCTTCCGTTCTGCTCGGTTGGAAGTGTTGCCAATGACTCAAGAGCATCAATAGGCGATGATTGCAAAACTTATGTAAACAAGTACTTACAATCATCGCGGTGCGCGCATTTGCATAGGAGGAGAGACCGATTCGGGGTGGGGAGGGTGGTTATTTTTGGCTCTAGAAAAACCCTTTTAAAGTATATTTTCCACTCAAAAAGCTCTTTTCGACTGGAAAACATCTTCAAGCATCAAGGACAATGCTTTATTGTACTAGGATTCAACAAAAATAGCGGTAATGATTTTTTTACCGTTACACCTATTAGTTGCTTATTGGTATGCATATTACTAAAATATTAGCCATTTATTAATAATGCTAATCAATGCCTTATTCTACATGACCCTATTCTACATCCCTAATAATACCCAACTACCGCACTAACTTTTTATAATCGGCAATTTAAGAATTTATTGAGGGAAAAGTCAAAGTTAATAGTTAGCATAAATGCATTGGCGATGCATCTGTTTCCCAAAGGTATGGCAAATAAAAAACTAAAAAACTACTGCAATATATTCGCCAAATAAAGTTCTCGCATCGGACACCGCGGGTAATGCAATCCACCTCGAGGAGTTTGGGATCAAACCTTTATTGTTTTGAAAACTCTAAATTCTTTTACAATACAGTCGTTTTTTGTTACTGTGTGATCTGATGAATAATATACAATGTCGTCGTTAAATTCAATAAAGACACACATTCACAAACATGAAATATTACTTTCTATATTTCAACTTCCTACAACAGAGGGAAAGATATGTGCTGCTTTTTCTTCCGACGCTTGTTTTTCGACAGCACAAACCTCCCTTTTGAATCCACTTGTTGTTGTTTTTTTTCTCCGAAAGTGCATCTGAAGGATTGCGTCATAATAAACAGGCGGGTCGTACTGTGCTGCGAGTAACAATCAGCAGGTTTTTACTGATACCTCCGACTACAACGCATATCCAGACAAGTAAATTAAAGAAAATATTATCTATATGCATGCCATGACCATTCCTCTGGTAACATTTACAAATAAATTTATATTTTCATGACCTTCTGAAATAAGTAAGCGGATCGTGATAGTGCTCCCCCTCACCCACCCCCCACCCCGACCGTAATATCAATGATGAACTACTATGTAACATCCAAATACGTTTTGTTCATTTTACAGACTTGTTGTGACGGCTTCGGAGTCATCGCACTTGGAGGCAATGCCCCAATAAAGTTAGAATCATTTGGTCCACATTTACAAATCCTCTGTGTATAAAAAAAATTGGATAAAATGGTTTGCAACAGAGGCAAAAAAATTTTTTTTTTTGATTTTGTCTTTGATGTCGACAAAACAACCAAGGATGAGCGAGTTTGCTTTAAAAAAAGCAATAAAAACATACTGAGCTCATTACAATATGATCGATTTGTACACGATTACACTTTCTTGTTCCATGGCACGGCCTTTACTCTGTAGAACTTGGTGCCAAGAGGAACTTTGAACCGGTTTTGGGCCTGAAAATAAGATGAGAACAAAAGAAACACATTCAAAATATATAATACAACAACACATACAAATAATGAAATAAAATAGATAATTTAATACAAGTGCCTGTCGTAATGATTAGCAGCTGATTATGAGAAAACACACTTTTCTGCTCAAATCAACTTTAAGATGCAAAACAGAATTAAATGCATGATTGTAATTCAATGTTATCTTCCTGATGAGCTAGAAGTACGGAGTATATATTTTAATATTTGCATCTCAAATATAACCAATGTTAATAAAAAAAATAAATAAATAGATCAGACAACATCAGAAAAAACAAGCTAGCGTTTGGTCAACAAGGATGTTATATAATGAGAGTCCATTAAAATTATTTACCGAAATATAATTATACAAAAACACATGTAGAGCATTCACATCATTAATAATTGAATAATAACGGTTACCTTTTTGGCTTGGCAATATTCCTTCTCCATGACTTTTCCCAGAACCCAAGGCCGCCTTGTTGCTCCTGACTCTAAAAAAACAAAAAAAAAACAAAAAAAAAAGACTATTGACATACAATAAAATAAAAAAGACAATAAAAATGTGCTTTATGTAAAATAAAACTACAAAACACTTTATCAGGATTCTCCGTATAATACTTTTTAAATATAGAACATTAAAAATAAACAATAACTACTATACAAATGCATTGATGCATTAATATATACATTTAATAAATAAGAATAATTGAAATAAGTAAACGTACTTGGGAAAGAGCAATAAAAAAAAATAATATGCAAACCATTTTGCTGGAGAAAAATTGTTTTAAAAAAATGCAAAACTTAATATATTTAATTCTAAGTATTCCTGTCATGTGTGACTGACCTGGTTTGAGGTCCAGTGCAGTGAGGGACTCTGAGTGCAGGAAATAAAGGGTGGGACCCACAGTGAACAGAACGTAGTTATCGTGCCTCTCGTCCAGGATTATGAGAACCAAGTCGCCCACCTGAAAACTACAAAAGACGGGGTTTTCAAATGAGGTGAAACGCTCGTTAACGCTAAATATCCAAGAATACTTACTCTCGGATGGCGATTTTCTCTGAGTGCCGTGATGAGACGGACGACATACTCTGCGACATCTGTAAAAACAAATTGTTCGATTATTCTAGTGATAGCTGCACTAGTAAATGGTTGCTATGTTGCTTGTGTACGCGCCCTGCGAGCGTTTTAAAATAAAACCGCATACATTGCAATGCACCACATCAGTTTTGGTTAAATGCAACATTGATGAACCTCCTGCCATTGCTGTGCTTGTAGGACGGTACCTAAAACAAATGTATGTGTGCCATCTAGTGGTAAGGAGTAGAATAGTGCTTGCATTGGTAGCAAAAGAATAAAACGCACAATAGGGACTAAGAGCAATGAGTATCTAGCATACACAGTTGATAAATAATAAATGAGGGATTGTTACATGTTAGACTCGTTTGCAAATGAGCTGAAATTCAGTCCTAGCTTAATTAATCAGGCGCATTTCAGATTTTAAATTCATCTGCCCCAAGCTGTCAGGACACTAAAAGTGTGGGTTACGAGTCTCACAAGATGCGTCTCGCGGCCAATAAGACGGCGATTGTAATTTTGCTAAAGAGATTAAACCTATTTGCAGAAATAGTCTCAGGGGAAATGTAATTAAATTATATCAAAGAGCCTCGTGTTTTAATTAACTGCTGATAAGGTGCAAGTTGTTACTGTCGGAACAACAGCAGTTAAATGTATATGAACTGCACAGTAAAGACAGCATATCTGCAGTATTGAGCTTATAGATATAAAAAACAATGTAATATATATATATATATATATTAAAATAAAAATCCAAAATGACATGGATGGCTTTAATGTCTGTGTGTCAATTGCTGACCTGCATTAATTGAGTGTATTGTTCTATTTACCATCACTAATTACTGCTTTTAATTGACCGTTCAAGTGGTCAATTATCAACCGGGATCAAGCACAAATGACACGAATACAGATGATCAATTTAAACCATGTTAAACGACGTTCTCTTACAATTAGCACATTTAGATGAAATATAAGAGCCAAAGCGGTATCCGCGTGCACATTCACGTATAAATGATTTGAAATGTATTTACCAATCTTTGACTGAGTCTTTTGTTCTCTTCCTCCTTCATATGTAAAGTCTGAAACACAATAACAAACGATTGCATGAGAGTAATAAAATTGCATAAAAAACATTAAGTATGTATGCGAAAGTGAATTACCCTTTCCAAAATCAGTATGCGCTGTTTCTCTTCAGACAGCATTGAGTTGTCACTGCACACAAACACACAAAAACAATGTCACAAAATACAGAGTTCGCTAATTCAGAGCAGGGAACGTCTCCTCACCTGCAGCACGGGTTAGACACATCCATCGTTCTTCTTCTACCTGATCTACTCTGATTTCCTGTCTCAAAGCTTAACAAAATATTCTTACCTTTCTATAAATTAATCCTCCTTACATACTTTCAAACAACTGCTGACATTCTGCTAGATATATAAAAAAAAACATACATGTAAATATATATGTATATGCATGTGTGTGAATAATAAATATGTAGACTTTGACTACAAGAATCTTATAAAATCACTAATTATATATATAATAACATATAATATACAGTACAAAGAAAATTGATTAATTCCATTATTGATATTTTAAAACGCATCTATAAATCTAGAAGAAATTTGCAGATTTTACAAAAAGTATATAAATCACTAATTCTGTAAATAAATAAATAAAATTATAATAAAAACTACAAAAACTACTGTAGTAACTCCACTGTTGTTGTTTTTATTACTATTAAAACAATTTAAGTAATAATTATATAATATATATATATATATATATATATAAAAATTATATTATATAAATATATATATTTATTTATTTTTTGACATTTATGAATCTAGAATAAATTTGTTTGAAAAATACAAACTTTAAAACGTCATTATTATTAGTAGTAATAGTAGTAGTGGCAGTAAAATGGTAAAAGGTTTTAATATTTTAATTAGATAATATGTTTTATTATACGTCTGTCTGTAATAATAAACATCTCTAAATCTACAATAACTTCGTTGAAATTTGACTATTAATTCAATTTAACTATAAAAGTTTGGAAATTATTAAATCTAGCACTATTGCGTTCTGATCTAACAAAATTATTGTTTATTTCTCTCCTTACAACATACTTTTAAAAATAAATTAATTAATAAATGAGGAAAATAAACTGATGTTTTTGAGATGCAAATGTGTGTATTTAACAAAATTCAACGTCTTTGTAACTATTCCAAAACTTAGGCAAACCTAATCCCTCCTTAAATTGGACTTTGTTGCTACAAGAGCATGTGAAATTAGTGTATACTTATTTTTAGCACCGAAGCTGGATGTGCAGGTTTATTGTTTTATACTAATGAATTCTGCTGCGAGAATAAAATGAATCATTTCAAACCATCTTGTGGATATGTCAAAGACATTCACTTCATTGAGTCATGTTTCCAGGGTTTATTAATGTAGCTTTAGTATGAATGTGTGGCGTGTGAACTTCAGCCCAGATGCTTACTGCTCTGTCATCATACTGGCCTCCACGGCCGACTCCACCCTCTCCTCGTCCTTGAACACAGCCACGGACAACAGTCTCTCTGGATCAGGGCTGGATGGCGAGAGGACTTCCAGGTGGATGGGGCCACAGGCGCCATGAGCTTCTGTGACCACCGGGATGGGATTTGGTGGAAAGAAGGATGAAGAAACGAGGACGGTGCTTCTCAGACGGTTGAGCTCCTCCTCCATCTGCTTCTTCTCCTGAAGGATGGAGGCACGGTCCTCTGAGAGCGTTTCGATCAGGCCTTCAGGAAACCACAAGACAAAATGAACTTTTTTAACATTTATTGATCACACTGACGGTTGCTTAAAAAACAAGTGAAAATGCATCCCAATTATAAGATGTTATTAAATGTTTATATACCTTTATCTTTCTCTTGTTGCTGTGACAAGTTTTTAAGCTTCTCAGTGAGATCACCAATGATTTGTTCTTTCTTTAGTTTTTCCCGGGTCACAACAGTATTGAAGTTTGTCTAGAAGTAAAAAAAAAATTATAATACATTTTTATTTATTTTTTATACAATTGCTACATTTTAAGCCAGTTCAGATTTTTTTTTTTACTTGTCCTGACAATTGTTTATTTAAAAAAATATATGCATATATTTCCAGCTAGAAATGATATTTTTCAATAATTTTCTTTGCAATCAAATGACATGGTTCTTAAATTTGAGTAATAGCTTGAAAATAGACAGCTGCTATGCAAATATAATTCATCTGAATTATGCAGGTCCATGACATCTGAATTAAATACACACTTATGCTGGAAAATAATGGCACACAACGCAAACAATTACTGTTTAATTTAGACTCCTCACCCAATATTGTATTATTATTACTAATATCAGACATTCATTTATTCAGCCATTTAATTTAATGTCAACTTGTTAGATATCTTACTTTGGTGACATTTAAATCAGCAACGACTACATTTAATAGAAATTTTAATATTAATACGTTTTAAAAAAGACATGTACAAAATGCAAGATGTAGTGACCCAATGGTTTAACCAACTTTTGAAAAAAACGTCAGCTTGATTTACTTCTTGTAGTCCAGATTCTTTATATTGCTAACCTGCTGCTCAGCAATGAGCGAGGTCTTGAGGTTCTGCATCTCCTCGTTCTTTGTGCGTTCCAGCAGCTCTAGTTTGGCCAGGAGCGATGCCCTTTCCTCCGTCCACTGGCCACTGTCCAGTGACAATGCAACACTGGTTTCCATACCAGTCTCTGTCTTTTCTACAGTAGGTCCCACTCTGAAACACAGAAGCAGGTGTGAGCAGGTCTGACTTTGCATTAATTCCCACTAAGCAGCGATTTAGCTGATGCTTCCTTCTAAAATACAATGCTAATTCACACACTGAAAAACCAACTTTGCATGTTCTGCAATGATTAATTATTAACAATAAGACAGGAACATGTGTTAATGAAGTAAACAGCAACAATTTAGCCCCTTTCCAGAGCTCTATAGGTGTTCATTGTTTGCTTCTTGCAGGGTTTGAACCTGCAACCTTTTATTACTAGCTTAGGAGTTTTAACCACTTGGCAAAAAACATTTCTTTTTGAAGTGTTAAAACGGTCACCAGAATAAATAAATGCATTTTCAAAAACCTCCAATTTACTGGGATTGGTGTAAGACTTGAACACAAATCTGTTTTCAGTTTTTAATTAATCCCTATTTTACAGGCACATGTAACAGGGTTATCACATTTCTTGCTAATTTCTACTTAAGAAATGTTTTAATGAAACTGTTCACAGTTTTTGTTGGTTCTTTTTGATGTGCTAATTATTCACAAGAGTGAATGAAATCAGAAAGAGTAAGTGAACGCATGTAGCTTGTTTCTGTTTTTAATTAACAGTAAAGTTCGAGGTAGAAGCTTCCGTTTTTAATGGACTAGAGCAGCATTGTTTCAGTGTCATTTCATTTGTGTCCTCGGCAGATGCTTCCTTCACACAAAAGTGCAAGAATGATTAAGTTTTCATGACCACATTATAAACATTGTATATTTAGTTATTTATTAATTTTAGAGCTCATCCAAAAATTCCCCAGTTTCAACAAAGATTATGTTTTTCAAAGAAATTAACATTTTTCAGTAAGGAAGGTAAGTAACAGTAAATTGTTATTTCCAATGTTTTAAACATTGATAATAAGAAATATTTCTTTAACATCAAATCAGCATATTAGCAGGATTTCTGAAGGATCATGTGACAATGAAGAGTAATGAAGCTGAAAATTCAACTTTATGTATGCATTTCTTTCTTTCTTTAAAACAGACTGCATTATTGTTAATTATTGTTTTTTCATCCACCAGCCAAATTGAGCAACTTGGGATGGAAATACAGCTACTCTCTGAGGCCTAAAAGGGTTGAACACTTTGGTGTTTTTAATACTTAACACTTTTTAATACTTAAAGGGAAACTGAAACTTCTATCGTTAGTAAATACTCACTGTGTGAAGAACTTTTTATTTTTACCATGGAACAAAAAAGAACATTAGACTCCATTTATAATTACATTATAAAAACTTAACATTTTTCGAAATATCTTCTGTGGTCCACAGAAGAAAGTCAGTCAGACAGTCATACAACTTTTCTTTTCTGCTTAACTATACCTTTATCAGGTTACTGATAAGTTTAAGCAATTACTAGCAATTAAGCACTATTTATAATTTAACAGTGATGTGTAGGGTTGGGCGATGTTGACCAATTT
This sequence comes from Enteromius treurensis, assembly GCA_032275025.1. Taxonomy (NCBI): domain Eukaryota; kingdom Metazoa; phylum Chordata; class Actinopteri; order Cypriniformes; family Cyprinidae; genus Enteromius; species Enteromius treurensis. The sequence continues at coordinate 1,997,489 of JAUCMU010000050.1, read as the reverse complement.
GGCACTGTACGATGTCTAATGTGAAACATCTCGATGGACGATGGCATCGTCGTCGTAGGCGGCGGTTGGGGGTGAGGGAGGGGTGTTTAGTTGTAACTAAAACACCAAGCCCCGCCCCACGACTGACAAAAATAACAGGGTGCGCGTGAGCAGGTGAGAGAGGATCGAGTGCGGATGACATATCAAGTGTGCGGTGCGAGAGGGTTTGAAATGAGCTTGCGGGCCCCGTTTATTCGCATGTACATCTGTTTTCCTCTCGCGGAAATGATTTACCGCGCTCGCCAGCATCAGTGGTGCGCTCGCTTATTAATGGCATAAATTTGCCCCCATAGATTAAGTGTGTTTTTCGCGAGCTGGTTGCTGTTGCAGCGGGGCGGAAGATCGTGATGCCGGCTTAGCATCGTGATGTCTATCAGCCATCGGTGATGGACGATGGCATCGTCTATCGACACAACCCTTTTGATGTGCTTTGAATCTGAATTGTGAGAAGGTCTGGTTAGAAAACTTGCTTTTACTTACATGTCAGTGGATTGTCTGTCTTTGAGCTGATTTTCAAGTAGTTCAATTTGTCCTAACAGTCTCATCTCAGTCTCCTCTTTTTGGAGTTGAAAGTCTCTTAAGGCCTCTTGTAATGCAGCTCTGACTGCCTCCTCTTTCTCCTTCTCCGCCCTTTGCAGGGCCTCCACCCTCTCCTGCTGCAGTCTTCCGGACAGTAGTGAGTTTTCGGATTGCAGGTCTCCGATAACGGTCCTTAGTTCCTGCTCTTTCTCATGGAAAGCACTCTGCTCATCCACCTTTTCCCTCTGAAAAGCTTCAAACCGGTCCTGGTGATCGCGCTGGATCTTCTGGACTCGTTCCTCGCAGTCTTTCTCCGCATCTTGCGTCTTCTGCTTGAGTGCTGAAAACTCTTGGCGGAGCAGGGTGCTTTCCTCTTCGTGCCGATCCACGAGTTCAGAGATGCAGTGGTCTTTCTCTAATCTCATGAGCGCTCTGAGCTCAGCCAGGCCCACCTCGTACTCTTCGTTCTTCTGCTGAAGCTGCCGGTTCAACACGTCGATTTGCATCTGCAAGGTGGTTGTTTGGGTACTAAACTCTGCTTTCAACATGTCCTCTTGGGTGCTTTTGGTCTCTTCGTACTGGAGTCTCATGTCCTCCATTTCAGCCTCTTTAAGAGCCATCTCTACTTCCAGTTTGCAGCGGGCATCTGCAAGTTCTGTAATGCGAGCCTCCAAGTCCTTTGAGCGTCCCTCGCGTTCCTTGAGTTCAGCAGAATGGGAATCCACCAGATCTCTTAGTTTCACCAGGTTCTGCTGGACAAGTTTGTCAAGTGCACTTTCTTTTTCCAATCGAAGAGATTCCAGCTCTGCTTCATGTTGTTCTTTCAATCGTGCCTCCATTTCCTGAAGGTGCACCTTCTCTGCCTTCTCCATCTCCTGTCTTATTTTCTGTTGGCCGTGCTCGATCTCAAAGTGCAGGTTCTCCAGCTGCCCAGCGAGTTCATCTTTGGACAGCAACGTAGCTTTCAGTTCTTCACTTTGCGTCAAGATCTTCTCCTCAAGGCCCTGCATCGTTTGCTTGTGAAGATCTTGAAGTTCTTGCATAGAGCGTTCCCTCTCACTCTCCAGCTGGGATATTTCCTTCTCCTTGCGCTCCACGAGCCCCTCCAATTCTAGCATTGCTCTCTGGACGTCGCGAACAATCTTCCGATTGCCTTCAAGCTCTTCCGTGAGAGTTTGTATCTGCTTTTCATGATCGTCCTTTAAACTCCGGAAATTGGTTTGTTGGGTTTCTCTCAGCTCCTCCTCCTGACAGTGTCTGACACTGTTGAGAGAATTTCGGACCTCAATGGTCATTGTTTTCAGGGCGAATCCAAAGTCTCTTTGCTCTTTGAGAACAAGACCTCGAAAGTGACAAAGGTCTTCTTTAACTTTCCTCAAATTGTTCTGGGACTCTTCCGCAGCAGAACGGTACCTGTCCGCTGACAGCTTGAGCATTGCAATCTTTGAATTTTCCTTCTCGAGTGTAGTAGTGTCCTGTATGCGCTTGCTATCGATTGCATTAATGACAGAGGAGTAAAGAGACTCCACCATCATCTCTGGGCTTGTGGGATCACTTATAGGATTAGGTGAAATCAAGTTCTCCTCAATAACAAACTCATTAACTGCTGACATGAAATCCGACTCTGGACTTTCTGCCAATGAGTCCAAGTCCAAGGAGCCTTGCTGTAATACAGGATCCATATTGGGGTGCCCAATGGTTTCAAAGTCAAAGGTCTGGGCATCTATGCTGTCAGGTGATAGGTCCTCCAAGGGACCAGGAAGCGCCAGGGGTTGGCAATCCGGTGCTTTTAAACTGAGAGTGGACAAAATTTTGGTGGAGGTAGAGGTGATTTCAGTTGTGCTTTCAGATCTGGGTGTTAATGCAGTGGATCTTTGAGCACTCTGGCTACAGGAAAACTATAAGGCCAATGAAGCAAGTTAAAATCATGTGGGAAATTACATATTGCTACAAAAGTCAAATTAGACTATATATGAGCCTGTCTTAAGTCACAGGGGTGTATTTGTAGCAATAGCCAGACATACATTGTATGGGTCAACATTATACATTTCCCTTTAATGCCAAAAATGGGGTAATTAAGTAAAGATGATGTTCTATAAAGATATTTTGTAAATTTTCAACCATAAATATATTAAAAAAATATAAATTTGGATTACTAAGAACTTCATTTGAACACATTGAAAGGGGTATTTATTTTTCAATATATTCAAATGGTTGTATCTTTGCAGTAGCAACAGACCTTGTGTACATCATTGCCATTTTAAATTATGACATTTTAAAAAAATATGCTTGGCTTCAATCACATTAAAGAGACAATTCACCCAAAAATGCTAATTACCCTATGCTTTACTCAACCTCAAGGCATCCTAGGAGTATATGACTTTCTTCTTTCAGATTAATAAAATCTAAGTTATATAAAAAAACAATACTGTGGCTCTTCCAAGCTTTATTATGTCAGTGAACAACACCACTGCACTGGCCAAGAAATCACAGCAGCGCCTCTTCTCTCTCCGCAAACTAAGACGAGCAAGAGCACCAGCCCCCATCATGTACACCTTCTACAGAGGCACCATCGAGAGCATCC